>JAVJIF010024532.1:0-95645 GCA_038442645.1 Agave tequilana
CCCAAATCCACTTATATGTTACTGCAATGCAAATTTTCCTGCTCTCTTCACCTGTAACCTGCAACAGAGAAGAAGATTCGTTTAGTTCTTCACTTGAAATCAAAAACGTTGCTCTCCCCGGCAACGGCGCCAAAATTTAGGGAGGAAAGATAGTGTGAAGTATATGCACAAATATTCAACAAAAGAGAAGGTTTAGAGTCAACCTTAGGTGCTTGATCACTCCACAAAGTATTTCAAATGATCAATGTATCCTTTCCAATTAACCGTAGTAGCACAAGCTATACGGGTCGAATCCACAAGGAGAGCTCACGATGGAAGCTTTACGGTTCGTTGTGAAGAAAGAAAACGAAGATTCTTCTTTGCTTAAAAGAATGTAAAAGACATGGAAAAAGAAATGAAAGAATTGGTGGTTGGTGTGTACATGAAATGAAAACTATGGAAAAAAATGAAAAGAATAGAAGACAAGATTCGCTTGGGAATTTATACTAAAAGAATGAAAAACTTGTAGAAGACTTTTAAATGAGAAGAGCCATGACTAGCTAACATTACTAACTTGCTTACTTACTAATCTCCGTTAGGGTGATGCTTGCCTCATGTTGACTCATCGGCATATGTTTGTCTTGCGTGTTGGTCTAGTTACTTCCCACTTTGATGTCGGTTGATCATTCTTGGATTGTCTTGTATCCTCATTGATGTCATAGGCCTTCAAGTTAGACTTTCAATGGTGGAATCAAAAGAGTAGTCACTCAAGGGATGCTAAGGAAGAAGATACAACATTCATTAATTAAAGTAAAGAAGTTGTACAACAATTAGCATATGATTGGTGATCCATCTCAAAGTTTCATCAAGGCACTTGTTCTAAGACAAGGCTCTAAATGAGGCATATATGAATCATATGGAGAATTACAACAAGAGAGTGCCAAGCATGAAAGTAAACCATCATCTTCATCATGGATCAAATAGACTCAACAATTGCAAGATGAAGTAATTGCATTCACCCAAGAGTTAGAAGTTAAGCAAGATTAGTTGTTAGCTAGTCATGTAAAGGGATTTAGCTACTAGCCATTACAATAAAAGAAAAGCAATTCATGAATAAAAGTGCAATTGAAATAAAGCTTGAAATGAAAGAATGCAAGTAAAAGCACTAGAAAAATGCTCAAGTAGAGAAAGGAGATTGGATTAAACCTTGCTTCACAAGTTGTCACCCTTGATTTACACAAGCTTTCTCTCTCACACAATCTCTCTTTTTGCAGAATTTCTAGGGAAGAAGAAGACTAAGAGAAGTAAAAAACTAGAGAAAAATCAAAATACAATATCTTCTCTATTCTCTTCTCTCTCCCACCCTTTTTGCGAAGTCCCTGGTGATGTATTTTATAGCCTCAGAGAGAAGTATCTAGAACCCAGATTGTTGGAGAGAATCTCGGGCTTCAACGGCTTTATAACGGCCGCAGATGCGCGGCAAATCCCTGGAAAGCACGGCAAAATCTTGACCGTTGAGGCCGAGATTTCTGTTGCGATTTTCTTGTTAGGTTGTTAGCCACGTGGACCTTCTGGAAGTTTGAGTTGGCGCGTGGATATATCCAGATCATGGCTTCAACCTTTGGGTTCTCTTTTGGGCTTTGATTTATTTTCCTTTAATTATTGATAATTAAAGGAATTTTGGGCTTTTTCTAATTAGAATATGGACCTGCAAAATAGAGAGAAAAGGATTAAAAATCACATTTTTATTTGCAATATGCATGGTATGGATGTGGTAAAATATGCAAAAATGAATAACAATCACGGACAAGGTTTGCAGCCTGGGCTGCTGGCGCTGCTGCGCGGCTGCTGCTGCTGTTGCGGCAGAACAGGGAGGGAAGGCTCCAGGCTGGCCTAGTTGAAGATGAAGGCAGCCATGATGCTGCTGGGAGGTCTTGATCTGGAGGAGATTCCATGGTTGAGGCATGGAACTCGTCTTGGAGGAGAAGCAGCAGAGCTCGGGGGTGTTCTGTTGATCAGGAGATGGAAGGGGTGTAGATGGGACGGCTGTGTAGAGGAGAGGAAAGAAAAGATGATTGGCTGGGATTAGAATAGGATTGGTTGGGATTATGATAGGCTGTTAGGATTTATGATTTGATTTAGGATTAAGATATTTATTTGTTAGGATTTGATAAGGTGGTTAGGATTTGATAGTTTAGATTTGGATTTGGGTTGTTGGGATTAAGATACTGGGATAATGGGTTTCGGGTTTGGGTATGCTAAGGAGTTGGGGGTTGGATCCAATGGGTAAATTGGTATTGGATGTTCGGGTTTATGAATTGGATTTGGGTAATGGATATAGGACCAGATAACAGGTCAAGGGTTTGGATCATGATATGGGATAAAAGAGGATACGGGTAATGGAATTTGGGTATGGATTAGATAATGGGTATAAGGACAAGGGATAAGGCATGAATAAAAATCAAGGGAAAGGAAATATTACAAATACCACTACAAAAATAATAATCCAATATTAACAATAACATTACGTAACTAAAACATTAATAATAATAATGCCAATAACATTACATGACCATACTAATAATAATAAATAATAATAATATCACCAGTAAAATAAAATAAATACTTTAGAAAAGAAAAATACAGTAGTTTAGATTAGGGATATTACATTCTACCCACCTTAATAAAAATTTCGTCCTCGAAATTTCAATAAAGCGGGGAATGATAAAAAAATAGAATCAAGTGAGAAAACAACCAAGCTTCCACGTCACTTCTAAACACGTCATGGGTCCGCTACGCTTCTGTTGCGCCACTCTGATCTCTATTACCGGCTTCAGAATTGAGTGATCAAACTCAGGTGGCAAAATCAGGAAAATAGAATCGAAAAGAGGATAGGAATCAAGATGGAACCCAGATTACTCTAGGAAAAGAGTTGAATCGGGAATATCAACAGATCAAAGAGATGGATATCAAAAGGGGGAACGATCAATTCAAATGGAGTCAATATCATCATATGGATATTATATGTATATTGTAGTGTAATTATAGTTCGTTCAAGTTATCGGTATGAACTAGGTCCATTTTTTGTAAACCTGGCTCTGATACCAAGAAAACTCTGCCACGCCCCGCGTCCCAAAATACGCTAGGGGGGAGACGCGACACGAGTCGGCGATGCATATACGCGAGGAAAATACCCCACATATACGTGCTAAGCCTAAAGTAACCTGAACAAGTTATAAATCTAAACCATAATAATCAAGGATCACTGTAATAGTACATATAAAGACTACACATAATGTGGAATGAAATAAGGAACAAAATAGAAGCCAAGGGTGATATACAAGAATCAAAGAATAATAGCAGGAATAAAGAAAGGAAAGAATACCAGAATCCAAAGAGAGAGAGTCCAGTTCCTCGCAAGTCGTACAGTCTCATCGTACATCTGCACAAAAGAACAAGCGTCCAATATCTGGACGTGCAAATTCAGGGTCGTCAGAAAGCGACCTAGTGAGTGTGTGTAAAGGGGAGAGCTCGTGCATATAAACAAGGTGCATAAAGCAATAACAAGAATAACTGCAGATATAAAATAATCAAATAACATGATACATAAGCAACTGAATAACAATAGCAAGAATAAGAGTACAGGTACAAGACAAGTAAAACAGCTGTAACAAACTACAGATGTCTAGGTGTATATCCTAGTAATATCACTAGCCTAGTACATAATCTGGTCCTGGTTACAATCATGTGTCTATCATAATGATATATATATAGATATACAATCAGGTGATTACAGTCAGTCACAATACATCAATAGTTTATTATTAATTATGTCAGCGAACACCAATTGTCACATGTAATAGACGCATCCCATACTACGCCTACCACACATGCCAATCGAGGTCCTCGGTTATTGAAACTGATCGGTTGGAGACATTATCCATGCTTTAGGTGGGTCCCGTACATACCCGGGACCACGGCCCAGACTCCTGGCGCTGAATCAGGACCTACCGCAAGGTAGTCAGGAACATGTAAACAGGAACAGGTACATGAATAACATGTATAACAGGAACAGGACGGGTGGTGTCAGTCACCCCACGGGAACCCTGCAGTGGAACCTCTTTCGGCTGCGCAACCTAAATCCTAGGTCCACCCAAAATACGGACGCTGTCTCCTCCATCAATCTCCCCAATCCCAGTGTAAGTTATTTGTTATCATGTTTTAGTTTATCAAGATTATTTAATATGCATGTTACTTGAATCGCTGAGATAACTCAGTGGTAGTCACGGTAATAATATCAACATGTAATCAGGATACCGGTATAACAGGAATATATAATATCAAGGAACAGGATACCGGTATAACAGGAATATATAACATGCGGGTGTTGTTACCGTGTAATAATAATTTCCTAACAATTAAGTAACATGGGCAAGATAGTTATCAGGTAGATAGCAAGTATAATCAGTCAAGTTTCTCAAGTAAATCAAGATACCTAAGATGAGTAATGATCTATTGTCATGAATAGAATAATCCGGGTAATGTATGTAATCAACTTATAATCTCAAAAACTATCCTCATGAATCTCAAACATCAAACCTTATTAAGGTAATCTGGTACAGTAATCACAAGTCCCATAAATCAACCATCGATTCTCTCATCCAACGATCAACTCTGATCCTCAAGTCATCGATATATCTAAATCTCAATAACTGAAATACTACATATTTTGATACATATAATCAAATCTTCATGTTCCAATTCTATCAAGATTATCACACGCTCTCACTCTATCAAGGTCAATCACAGGATCCAATATCAAGTAACAGATCTATCAGGTCAGGTCAATCCAATCAATACCTACTCCTCAAAATCAGATCCATCCACCTATAGCCAAGACCATAACTAAGGGTAAAGTCCACAATCCATAAGGAAGCTAAACATAGCAATCAGGCCAAGGTTAGTCGACTAGGGGAGATGAGCAAGTCGACTAGGGTGAGGGTTAGTCGACTAACAGGTGGACTAGTCGACTAACAGGGAAAGCAGGTCGATTATACTACCTGCAGCCAACAAACAGAGAGTGCACAGCTTACAGGACAGACACCTAGTCGACTATAGCTAGGATTAGTCGACTAATATAGGATATTAGTCGACTACAAGAAAAGGGAAAGTCGACTAGGGGGTACTAGTCGGCTAACAGGGGAGGCAAGTCGACTAACAAGATGGGTAAGTCTCAACTCTTAGATATTTTTGCCTGCATATATTTTGATTACTCTATTGTCATTTGATTCAAACTTCTGATAGTCTTTATTATGAAAGTTATTTGGAATGTAATATCATTTGGCTCTTTAGCTTACTGTTTGCAAGAAATCTGAATATGGTTCCCTATAACAAAATCTTCTCATCTTACCACTTTATCTGGAGCCTTTCTTAGTCTAGGAGTTTGGGAGTTTCCTCACTTGTTGCAAGAGCTTGAATGGCATAACAATTGGTCTGCTATGATTTTATGCCAGGGTCCTTTCTATTAATAGTGTACAACCTATTAATTCATCTTCCATATACCACGCATTTACCTTCCATTGCCTAGAAATCTACCATGATTACCCTGTAGCTATCATCCCATAATCTGTCCATATATATATTCAGCTTTAGTCCTTGAATAATGATGTATAGAATCAGTTCATTATGGCTAATTTCCTTCATATTATTACTCTTCATTGATGTATATATCCAACTGTTCAGATCCGAAACATATGCACCCTATGCAACAAGAATCAACCTATAACCATTATTAGTTCCATGTATATCTAAAACAAGTATGGGTCTACAAACCTGACCCATAACACACATCACACATGCATACCTTTGATTACATGTCCATCATGGGGCTCGCTGTACAGAGCAGGACCGAGGGCTCAAAGCCAGTACCACTTTTCGAAATGTGCATTGCGTTGGTCGATAGATTCAACGCAATATTCTAGGACTAGACCACACAACTTCCTTCAACAGGCCCGTGCTGCAAATAATACACGACCTCATGACTCGGCAGCACACGGTCTGCATTAACAAAACTATCTTCCATTGTATCATTGCCAATTTCTCACGCACACGTGGTGCTAAGTATTCACACTCTATTCTGATTACTCGTCTATGTAGGACTTTCCTACCTGATGATGTTTTTGACGCATACGACAGGGTATTCATAGCACACGAGAGGGCCACTAGTGCCTATAATAGTTGTCTTCATGCGGTCTGGACCCCTAATATCCAGTCTGAAGATGTGCCAGTGGAGTTCTCTTCAGAGGAAAGTTTAGAGGAAGAGGATGAGCCTGCCTTTTGGCGACAGGACCCCCCTACAGATTCACGTGCCTTCATGTCCACCATTTGGTGGGGCATGAAGAAAACATTTCGGGGACAACTTCGACTGCGAATATAAGTTGAGGAGCAGACGTCTCGATTAGACCGTATTGAGGAAGGTCTTAGACGTTCACAGTCAGCTGGACCCAGCACCATCGCTGGTCCAAAACGACGACGAGGGTGACACTGTTTCTTTACCTATTTCATACATACTTTATCTTGCATATATCGGGGACAATGCATGAGATAGGTATGGGGGGTAGATACTAACTTAGGATTTTTTATTTTCTTCTTAGGATTTTTCATTTCTTTTAGGATTTTTTATTTTCTTTTTAGGATTTTTTCATTTTCTTTTTAGATTTTTCATTTTCGTTAGATTTTTCATTTTCTTTTAGAAAAACCTTAAAAAAAAGAGAGAGAGAATTTTGATCCATTTTAAAGAATCAAACTTGATCTTAGGAATTAAGGATACTCTAAACTAAGATTTCTTAATATAAGTTGAAAAGAGGAGTTTTGTTAGATTTTTAGGTTAAGAAAAAAGGATAAGAAAGATAGCTAGATTTTAATTCTCTCTTTAGTATTATATACATTAAACATATTGAGGGATTAATCAAAACTTAGTGATTCTATTTACACATATATATAATAAAAAAGGAAAATATAAATAAATAAATAAATGAAATAATTACTTAACCACTAATTAAGCTGGTTAGTTGTGCCTTAAGAAGCATGGCCAGTCACGCCTAAAGGTGGTTAAGTCCTTAGCATGCGTGGCCTAGTTTACTCGAGTCCTTGAACTTTAGGGATGTATCTTCATCCGGTGCCCTAAGACCAACTGATTTGGGAGTCATCGGTAAGAGGCTCGCAACATGGGTAAATTAGAAAGCCTAAGGAAGCTAAGGAGGTGTAAATAAATAAATAAATAAATAAAATAAAAGAAGAAAAAAGAAAAAGAAAAAATTGTATATATTAGTAAATAAATGAACTCTACTCTAAGAAAAATTTCTCATATTATAGATGTATATATACTAGGCTTGATGCAAAATCCGATTTTCTCTCTATTCCTTAAAAACTTAACCTAAGTTGAAGACAAAACTTTAAATAGAAATTTATAAAAAGAAAGACAAGTTTAGGGTAACCCAAAACCGATAGATCAAGGAAATTCTTGAAAAATATGGATCATAAATTTTTTTCACTAACATTTTTCTCTTTCTTGGATTTTGTAGGTACAATCCGCTGAAAACCCTCAGGAGACAACACTCCTCCTCTAGGGTATGTTGGCCCAAAGGCCTTCCACTCTAGTTTGATGATGATTAACTCATGAAGTTATGTGTACTAATAATCTTGTGATTTTAGTTTCAGATCATTAATCAAGTTATTAGTTGGTGAAAGCTTCCACACATCTTTCACATGTTGATTCAAGAGCCCGAGCGTCAAAGATCACATATAGCACTTGCTCGATGGATCAAGGAGTTTTGGATCGAGTCGGCTTGGAGATTGCGCTCTACAAGAAGACTTCGGTATCATAGTTTAGTTTTGTGTTTAGATCCAAATTGTAAAGATTAGAATAGTATGATAATGCTCAAGTTCACAACACACACACGTTTCATGTTTTGAATATTGGTTTTCAGTTTTTTGGTTTTAGGTTTAACCGATCTTGGTTTTCATGAATAGATAGATCAAAACAAGTTTACATGGTTTAATGTATATATGATTTGTTCTATATACATGCATGCTTAATTTTCTAGACAAACTTAGTTTTGACTTTCATATTCATGTGTTTTATGTTTTGGTATTTTTGTCAAAACATATTTTGGAATTAAGGACAAAAACTATGATATGTATATGTTTCATGTATATTAGATTTCTATCCATATGCATCATGCTTCAAAGTGTTTAAATATCATGTTTTTGTATTTGGAAGAGTTTTGGACAAAACGTATTTTCTATTCAAAATTCAAGTTTTAGAAAATACAGTTTTTGGTTTTTGGTAAAAATGATTAGACACAAAAATAGTTCATATTGATTGATTTTTGAGCTAAACTTTTTACCACATGTTTATATATCAATACAAAATGATAAAACTATTTTTGGTGATTTTTAGAAAAGATAAACGAATTTTTAAACATATTTCTAACTGAATTTTCTGTTCCAGGCTTCAACCAAGTCGACTAGTAATCTGACTAGTCGACTAGGGCTGAGGTCGGTCGACCGGGCCGGTCAACCGACGTGCACAAATCTGTGCACGTTTGGCAGCTTTGGGACGGTCGACCGGGACGGTCGACCGGTCTGAGAGCAGAGCTCTCTGTTTGTTTGGGTCGACCGGGCCGGTCGACCGGCAGCTGCCAACGGGCAAAAATTGACCGTTGGACGGTCGACCGGACCGGTCGACCGGCAGTGTATTTCTGGCATTTCTGCTGCCAACGGCTATATTTTTCTGGGGTCTATAAATACCCCATTGAAAAGAGTTTTTCTCTAAGATTTTTTGTGTGAATTTTTTCCTACTCTCTGGTGTTTTCACAGCAATCAAAAGAAGTTTTGGATTCAAATTGAACAATCTATTTGGTGTTTTTGCTAGGGTTTGGAATTTCAAAGAAAAGGGTTTTTGGGAAAAAGAGTTTGATTCATCTTCTATATTTTGGTTTCAGTTTTTTCCAAGGATTTTCTTTGTGATTTTTGATTTCCATCCCATTGGTTTTCTCCACACTTGAGCTAAAATCTACTATCTCTTCTATAGGATATTTATGTGAGAGAAAGAAATTGTTTGTGGTTGTTGGTTAGACCACCAAGTTAAAAACCCAATCTTTGTTTGGCTTTGTGCCTTGGGTTGTATCCCTCAAGTTGTGAGGTGATCCTTGTGTTTGCTTTGTGCTAATCCCTCGGGTTGTGAGGTGATTGTTTGTTGGATTGGAGCTTGCCTCAAGGAGGAGGTTGTGATTGTAAAGAGAGGAGTTGGGTACTCCTTATAAGAGTCCTAGGTGGACTAGCTAGTGGATTGGAAATCCTTCGTGTGTCGAAGGCGGGGATGTAGAGCTGGGTGCTCGAACCTCGTAACATATCTTGTTGTTTGCGCTTGATCCATTGACTCTCTCTATCTCTCTCTTTACTTTGTGCCTTGCAACTATTCATATTGTGCATTCATTATTGCTTGGCTTGGTTGTGTGTGCATCATTTGTTGATTGCACTTGAGTGTATTGCATTAAGTTTTTAAATTCCGCATTGAGTTGACTAGATTAGCATAATCACCTATTCACCCCCCCTCTAGGTGATCCTTTCAATTGGTATCAGAGCTAGCGCTCCTGATATTTAGGTTTAACCACCTAGGAGTGAGATCTTGGTTTGTTAATCTTCATTTGCATTGTTCATTTGCACTCTTTTAGTTTGCACTCATGGATAGCCCTCCTATGTTTGACCATATTAGACTTGATTTTTGGAAGGCCAATATGAGTAGCCATTTGAAAAGACTAGGACATCTAGTTTATCAAGCCTCCACTATAGAATCATTCCCTAATAGTAACAAGCATAAAAAGGCTAATGCATTAGCACTTAGAGCACTTAGAGCATCTCTTAGTGAACATCTTTTACCGGTGTTTGATCGTTATGATTCGGCTTTTGCAGTTTGGAGCTTATTGACGTCTCCCGAGCTTCCAAGGATTATCAACAAGATGAGGAGATCTAAGAGAGAAAAGTCCGAAGAGCATTGCTTCATGGTCCAAGGGAAAAACTCCTTAAGGTATAATCGGACACTCAATTAGATGATAGCTCTAGTTCCTATTGCCATGGTTGTTTTGAAGTTCAAACTTTAAATTTGGAACTTGCTCAAAAGCTTGAAAATTTATTGGAAAAACACAATCTTTTGAAAGAGGACAACCTTGTTTTGAAAAATGAATTAAAGGATTTATGTTCTAATTTTGAATTGGTTTTGCAAGAAAAGGAAGAGATCACTAGTGAACGTGACTCACTAAGATCTCAACTAGACCTTGCCCTTAATGAGATTGATGTTTTAAAAAGCAAAATGATTGTGATGATGTTGTGAAAAACAATGAGATTTATCTCAAAATTGGATTTTACTTTTAAAGATAACCTTTCCTTGAAAAATAAATTGATTCTATCACTAAGGAACTTGATCTTGTTTTAAAGAAAAATGAATCTTTGCAAAATGAGATTGATATTCATGTGTGCCATGCTAGTATAACTTCTTCTTCTTCTTGCACACCTATTGCATGCTCCACTTTATCTTCCACTATTGAAAATGATATAAACATTTTGAAGAAAAGTGTAGATTGTTTGGGCTCCACTTTGAGCCAATGCACATTGAATAAACAAGGTCCATCTTTGCATGCACACCCATCACGGCATACACGTGCTTCCCACGGACACCACCATCACACGTATGCTCATGTGTACACATGTACACATTGTGGCCGAAAAGGTCACCTTGCCAGATTTTGTTATGATCGTGTTTTTATGAAAATTTAGCAACTAATCTTGTTTGGGTGAGAAAAGAAACTAACCCCTATGGACCCAAAAGAAAATGGGTACCAAAGACCACCTCTATGCTTTTTGATGTAGGTGGGAGCTCTCGCATCACGTGAGAGTATTGGTGCCTTGAGGTGGGTGCATTCTAAGCTTAAAAGAGAACCATTTGGATGCTT
Source organism: Agave tequilana (assembly GCA_038442645.1). Classification (NCBI taxonomy): domain Eukaryota; kingdom Viridiplantae; phylum Streptophyta; class Magnoliopsida; order Asparagales; family Asparagaceae; genus Agave; species Agave tequilana. Next base: position 10,992 of record JAVJIF010024532.1, read on the forward strand.
CACTCTCAAGGGGATTTGGTGGGAGAACCACCATGGTTTGGAGTACTAGAGATGCACCTTCATTGGTTTTGGTATCACTCTCTAACTCCCATTTTTACTTGCATGCTTTTCATGTTCATCTATTTATAGCATGCCATAGTTTATTATTCATTATGCTTATGCCATGATCATTAGAATTGTGTTATACATGTTTAGTTACTTGAGCACCCATGTTTTATATGGATCTATATTTAAGTGTTCTCACCTTGTTTAAACTAACATGTATGCCCTAGATCTAATGCACATGCATATGCATTATGACCATTTGGATGTTTATGATTGTATGATTTTTGTTTTAATGATTCATGTTTTATTGTTTCATGATTAGTATGATGTTTGCCATGTTTATTAGACTTATGCTTTACATGATTAGTTGTTGAGACACCCATGTTTAGTATGGACCCATATCTTGTGTTCTCTTTATGTTTTAACTATCATGTTAATCATAGTTCTAATGCACATGCCTTTGTCATGCTAATCATATGGTTGACTATGATTCTTTGTATTAATAATTCATGTTTTGATTATCATGTCTTTCATGTTGATTTATATCTCGTTTTGTGCTTAATGATTTGATTACTTATTTAGATGTTAGTTTTCATTAAGATTAGAATTTATACTTGCACATGTAGTGGGACGCAAATAAATCTTTATATATGTTTGTGCTTGGATGCTTATTTGTACCCATTAAATGTGCTAGTATAGCCTAGTTTTGATGATTCATGTATTTTAAACTTGTATTCCTATTTTTGGATTTGTTTTAAGTGTATGAGTTTTCATTTCATGTATATGGTCATTTTGCCAAACCTTAAGACATACATGTATACCCTTTGAGTTATTTGCCTTTCATGCAAATCTATATATATATATGGACTCAATTGTGTTTAGGGATATGTATGTATACTTATTGTGTTGACAATTCATACATATACCTTGAAATGAAATTAGTTTTGGTGAAAATTTAGTTTTTCTTGATTTCGTGTTTATCTGTTTAACTTCATGTATATGTCCATCTTGTCCAAACTATCATTTATACATATACATCCTTGAGCCACGTGCCTTCATGCATATACTTTTGTGGACTCATTATGTTTAGGATATGTATGTATACTTTAGTTTGTACATGACATACATATGCCTTGAAGTTTAAATCGTTTGGATGAATTTCATGTTTTTTAAGATGATTTCATATAAGCCTAATTGAATATTTTCATGATTGATATGTGTCACATTATACTTGTACACTCACTTTATTAATTTACTCATGATTTGTTTTCATGAGAATTTGAATGAGCTTTATGGACTTTGAGTGTTTAGTGATCATGTGATTTACATGTGTTTCATGAAAAACAATTTTGTTTTATTCCTTACTTGAAGGATTTCGTACTAGTTTTAAAAATTTTTCCTATAACTAGTTCGTATTCTTCACTATGGTAGAGATTTTCAAACAAAGCTTATTTTCAAACCTATTTTTGAAAACCCTACCTTCAATGGGAGGATGGATGGGAGATCATGTTCATGCATGCTTTAAAATGAAAATCATTTAAATCTTGAACCATGATTGGGAGGCAGTTATATGGTGTATACACTTGATCTTTATTGTTATTTCAATTGGTATCATTGAATTCTTTCAATTGGTATCAATTTTAACATTTCTTGTATACTCATATGTGTTTGCATGTATGTATGCTTAATTCCAAGAATATCAATTTCTATTGGTATCTACTTTTCATACATATATATGTTTTATTTGTGCTTATTATATCCCTATATCTTTAAGCACAAAATCTTGTTTATGCTAGTGCTTGAGTTTCAATTTTGTTTCAATTGATTACTTTTAAATTGGTATCAAGCCTATGCATCATTTTAGTTGGTATTTCATAAAGGGGGAGACAATTTGATTTTGTCTTTCAATTGGTGATTTTTCAATTGGTATTTGATTCCCACTCCCTTACTTTATGATTGAAAATTTCAAATTGGTATCAATATTTTTGTTTGTTTCCCTTCAATGGTATCAAGATGCTTCATTGACACATTTTCAATTGATATCCTAATTGATTGTCATCCCTTATTGACTTTGTTATTGTTTTAGACAAAAAGGGAAAATATTATTTTTTTCATTATTTCGAAAAAAAAGGGAGAAAAATTTATTGATTTGGTTTTGCTTTTACCCCTTATTAAAGATTGATTCCTTGTATTAAAAAGAGAGAAGATTTTGTTTTGTTTTGGTTTTTACCCCTTTGTTGATGATTGACAAAAAGGGGGAGAAGAATTTGGGTTTATATATGCATGTTTTTGTTTTGCATATATTAAGTTTAATTTAGTTTAGTTTTAATTGGTATCTAAAGCATGTTTTGTAATTGGATGTTTGTAATTGGTATCTAGAGTGTAATTGGTATCTAGAGCATGTGTTTTGTTTTAATCATTTTATTGGAATTGGTGTTTTGTTTTAAACATTTCATTAGTATTGGTATCTAGAGCATATTTTCTTTTAAACATTTCATTAGTATCTAGAACCCTTTATTGTTTAAGCATAGATATGCATGTTTCATGTTTAAGAGCCTTCATTGCATATTTATTATGTTTATTTGGTTATGCATGAGTTAAGGGGAGCTTCCTTGAAGCTTAACTTTAATCCATGCATATATAACTCCATGAGTTTTGTCATCATCAAAAAGGGGGAGATTGTTGGCACAAAGGCCTTCCACTCTAGTTTTGATGATGATTAACTCATGAAGTTATGTGTACTAATAATCTTGTGATTTTAGTTTCAGATCATAATCAAGTTATTAGTTGGTGAAAGCTTCCACACATCTTTCACATGTTGATTCAAGAGCCCGAGCGTCAAAGATCACATATAGCACTTGCTCGATGGATCAAGGAGTTTTGGATCGAGTCAGCTTGGAGATTGCGCTCTACAAGAAGACTTCGGTACCATAGTTTAGTTTTGTGTTTAGATCCAAATTGTAAAGATTAGAATAGTATGATAATGCTCAAGTTCACAACACACACACGTTTCATGTTTTGAATATTGGTTTTTAGTTTTTCGGTTTTAGGTTTAACCGATCTTGGTTTTCATGAATAGATAGATCAAAACAAGTTACATGGTTTAATGTATATATGATTTGTTCTGTATACATGCATGCTTAATTTTCTAGACAAACTTAGTTTTGACTTTCATATTCATGTGTTTTATGTTTTGGTATTTTTGTCAAAACATATTTTGGAATTAAGGACAAAAACTATGATATGTATATGTTTCATGTATATTGGATTTCTATCCATATGCATCATGCTTCAAAGTGTTTAAATATCATGTTTTTGTATTTGGAAGAGTTTTGGACAAAACGTATTTTCTATTCAAAATCCAAGTTTTAGAAAATACAGTTTTTGGTTTTTTGGTAAAAATGATTAGACACAAAAATAGTTCATATTGATTGATTTTTGAGCTAAACTTTTTACCACATGTTTATATATCAATGCAAAATGATAAAACTATTTTTGGTGATTTTTAGAAAAGATAAAAGAATTTTTAAACATATTTCTAACTGAATTTTCTGTTCCACGCTTCAACCAAGTCGACTAGTAATCTGACTAGTCGACTAGGGCTGAGGTCGGTCGACCGGGCCGGTCGACCGACGTGCACAAATCTGTGCACGTTTGGCAGCTTTGGGACGGTCGACCGGGACGGTCGACCGGTCTGAGAGCAGAGCTCTCTGTTTGTTTGGGTCGACCGGGCCGGTCGACCGGCAGCTGCCAACGGGCAAAAATTGACCGTTGGACGGTCAACCGGACCGATCGACCGGCAGTGTATTTCTGGCATTTCTGCTGCCAACGGTTATATTTTTCTGGGGTCTATAAATACCCCATTGGAAAGAGTTTTTCTCTAAGATTTTTTGTGCGAATTTTTCCCTACTCTCTGGTGTTTTCACAGCAATCAAAAGAAGTTTTTGGATTCAAATTGAACAATCTATTTGGTGTTTTGCTAGGGTTGGAATTTCAAAGAAAAGGGTTTTTGGGAAAAAGAGTTTGATTCATCTTCTATATTTTGGTTTCAGTTTTTCCAAGGATTTTCTTTGTGATTTTTGATTTCCATCCCATTGGTTTTCTCCACACTTGAGCTAAAATCTACTATCTCTTCTATAGGATATTTGTGTGAGAGAAAGAAATTATTTGTGGTTGTTGGTTAGACCACCAAGTTAAAAACCCAATCTTTGTTTGGCTTTGTGCCTTGGGTTGTATCCCTCAAGTTGTGAGGTGATCCTTGTGTTTGCTTTGTGCTAATCCCTCGGGTTGTGAGGTGATTGTTTGTTGGATTGGAGCTTGCCTCAAGGAGGAGGTTGTGATTGTAAAGAGAGGAGTTGGGTACTCCTTGTAAGAGTCCTAGGTGGACTAGCTAGTGGATTGGAAATCCTTCGTGTGTCGAAGGCGGGGATGTAGAGCTGGGTGCTCGAACCTCGTAACATATCTTGTTGTTTGCGCTTGATTCATTGACTCTCTCTCTATCTCTCTCTTTACTTTGTGCCTTGCAACTATTCATATTGTGCATTCATTATTGCTTGCTTGGTTGTGTGTGCATCATTTGTTGATTGCACTTGAGTGTATTGCATTAAGTTTTTAAATTCCGCATTGAGTTGACTAGATTAGCATAATCACCTATTCACCCCCCTCTAGGTGATCCTTTCAGGGTAACCTAGAGGTTTAACGGCTTGTTGCACGAGCTCAGTACAATCGTGACACCTACGAAAGTGGTTCAATAATTTAGCTAGGATTTTTTCTCTTTTTGCTCGGGGACGAGCAAAAGTTAGGTATGGGGGTGTGATTGGAGTTCATTATTGTATCATTTTCCACTTCCATATCATGCTTTATATAAAGAAAAATAAGATTTTTTATTGTTTTTTCTCTCTTTTTTTCAGGTCCACCATTAATGGAGATGAAGGCCGATAAACAAGGAATTTTTAAGGAATTAAGGGATTAATTAAAGAGCCCAAAAGAAGAAGCCCAAAGGAGAAGCCTAGGTCTGGATTCGTCCACGGATATTCCCTACTTTCTAGAAGGTCCAGCAAGGCATACGAACGATAACAGAATGGCAACAGAAATCATTGGTGCAACGACCAAGATTCTGCCGCGGAAACGCGGCTCTGGCCGTGGATCCGCGGCAAGCATCTGGCCGTTGAGCCAGCGTGTAATCCCACGGCTGCGATTTGAGGGCCTTATCCCCTGGAGCCTATAAATAGACCCCTAGGCCTCTGTAAAAAAGGAGGAGAGAAGAGCTTTGTATTTTTGAGAGAATTGTTGGGATTTTCTCTAGTTTTCTTTAGTTGCTTTTGTAATCTTCTTTCTCCTTCTAGAATTCAGCAAGAGAGAGAGAGAGAGTGAGAGATCTTGTAATTAGAGAGGTGACAACTCAAATGTAAGAATTGATCCTTCTTTCTTCTCATCTTTTCTCATTCTAGTGCTTTACTTTCTTCAAGCTTTTACTACTATTGCATCTTCTTCTACAATGTATTGTTGTTTGCTTTTTACTTCAATGTCTAGCTAATTTTCTAACATGACTAGCTAACATCTAACTTTACTGACTACTAACTCTTGGGTGATTGCTAATTCATGTGATTCATTAGATGCTTTATTGTAGTCTTGTAATTTCAAGTCTCTATTATCCCCAATGAAGATGAGTTACTTTAATTCTTGGCAAATGCTTGTTTTCATTCCATATGATTCATGTGAGCCTCATTTAGAGCCTTGTCTTTAGAACAAGTGTCTTGATGGAACATGGAGATGGAGCACCTAACTATGCTATTGATTAGTAGTACAACTTTCTTACTTCAATGCTAGCTCGAGTATAGCTTTGATGGACTAATGAATCTTGTATCTTCTTTCTTAGCATGTCCTTGAGTGACTATCCTTGATTCCATCACTAAAATCTATCTCGGGAGCCAATGAATCAATGAGGCTACAAGTCAAGCCGAGAAGATCACTCATCCTCTATATGAGAAAAATATTTTGACCAAACAAGCAAGACAAATCTTTGCTGATGAATCAACATGAGGCATGCATCACCCTATGAGATTAGTAAGTTAGTTAGAAGAGTTAGCTAGTCATGGTTTTTCTCTCTATAGTCTTTCAAAGTTTCCTTTCCTAAAGTTCTCTTTTCAAGCTACATCTAAGTTCATTTTACTTTCCTTTCCATCCTTTTTTTTTTTTTCAACAAAACCAACAATGAAATTTTCATCTACTTTCTATGTCATTTTCTTTTTCTTGAAACATAGAAGAACTTTCGTTTTCCTTCTTAAACAAACTCAATTTCAAAACCGTGAATGCTTCTATCGTAAACTCTCCCTGTGGATCGACCCGTAATAGCTTGTGCTACGACGGTGATTCGGAAGGGGTAAAGTAAATCAGTAAATACATTTGGAGTTTTTGAACATCAACATACGAGCATCGAAGGTTTACTCTAAAACCTCTCTCTCTCTCTGAATACTAGTAAACTCCTAACTTTCGATCACTAAACACCGACTAAGATCTTGATTGAATATCTGAAACTTAATAAATACAAGATCATTAGTACTATGACTATACAAGTTAATCATCATCAAAACTAGAGTGATGGACCTTTAGGCCAATTTCAGATTCATGTTTAATATTCTAGATTCGGATCCGACCCAAAATGATTCAAGTCCAAAATTTAAAATCCGAATCGGTTTCTCCTGAAAGTTGGATCTAGATTAGATTTTAAGCATGTTTACAACCCTATTTGTAATTTTGGGAACATTTATGAAAGGGGTCAACCACATCAGCCTATTTTTTAGTCGGATTAGGGAGTTACTTACCTGTAACATCACGCGCACGAAATCCCCAGAGTCAAACACGGAACCTCCGCAAAAGGGGGGAGATCAGGCTATTGTAGCCTAGGCCATATCAGCCCATTATGCTCTAGATCGCAGATCCTCCCCGGCTTCATTGCTACACCTTACTGTTCATTCAATCGGCCCAGCCTATTTGGCATGTGTGCTGCCCTGCTACATGACGAGATTGATGGCTCTAAACTGTAAGCTATAGCTCAATCATAGGAGCAGATATTTTTGCCCCAAAGAATGATGAAGTCACCCCAGGATTAAGACACCCCATTTTGTAATAAAGGCACTAACTCAAAATCAAAAAATGGCCAAAAAGCCTCTCTTTTTTCTCTCTCCGATCTCCCCCCCAGGCGTCCGCCCCACCACCCTAGCGGTCTCTGTCTCCCCAGCCTCCCCCATACTCTTGTTGGCCCAGAGGCCTTCCACTCTAGTTTTGATGATGATAACTCATGTAGTTATGTTTACTAGTAATCTTGTGATGTTTAGTTTCAGATCATTAATCAAGATATTAGTTGGTGATTAGCTTCAACAAAGGAGTTTTGAAGCCTTTCACATGGTGATTCAAGAGCCCGAGCATAAAGATCATACATAGCACTCGTTGGAGTCTAGCTCGGTGGATCACGGAGTTTTGGATCGAGTCAACTTGAAGATGGAGATCGTCAAGAAGACTTAGGTATCCTAGTTTAGTTTGTGTTTTAGATCTATGTGTAAAGATTAGATAGTGTGATATACTCAAGTTCACAATACACACACGTTTCATGTTTTGGATATTGGTTTTTCAGTTTTTTTGTTTAACCGATATTGGTTTTCATGAATAGATAGTATCAATACAAGTTTACTTTGTTTAAGTGTATATTAGATATATTCTATATACATGTAAGCTTAATTTCCTAGACAAACTTATGTTGAGATGCCTATTCATGAGGTTTGGTATTTTGTGTTTTTAACAAACATATTTTTGGAAATAAAATACAAAACATGATACTTAATGCAACACAAATAGTTTTTGTATTTGGATATGTTTTGGACAAAGTTTATTTGAAAAATTAAAGTTTGGAAAAATACAGGTTTTGGTTTTCGAAAATATTTGTAAGACACAAAAATGGTTCAAAATGTTTGATATTTGTCTTGAAATTTTTATCACATGTTTGTATATCAATGAAAAATGATAAAACTATTTTTGTGAAATTTTAGAAGATTTATGGGATTTATTAGCATATTTTTTAACAAGTTTTTCTGACCCAGATTTCTGCCTGACAGGCTCTGGCAGTCGACCCACCGGTCGACCGGACCCCAGAGTTGGTCGACCGGACGAACAAGTTGTGCACGTTGGACAGTCACTTGGGCCGGTCGACGGGGCGGTCAACCGGGCAAGAGAGCTTTGCTCTCTGTTTTTTGACGGTCGACCGACCGGTCGACCGCTGGCTTCCAACGGTCATATTTTTGACCGTTGGCGGTCGACCGGGCGTCGACGACACCAGCCGCCAGGACTGACAAACAGTCCCAACGGCTAGTTTTTTGATGGCTATTTAAGCCCCATTTCTTTGGGATTTGGTAAGATTTCTAGAGCAAAAATTTCTCCTATCTACAAGTGTTATTAACAAGTTTTCAAAAGTGTTTTTGTGCCAAAAAGGATTCATCTTATTTGTTTTAAGGTTTTGGAAAAATCAAAGAAAATAGAAATTTGGGAGATTTGTATTGTTCTTCAATTCTATCATCTTCAAAGTGTTTTCCCAAGTGTTTTTCTTTGAGTTTTTATTTTCCAAACTCTTGGTTTTCCACACTTGAGCTATATCTCCTATCTTATCTATTTAGGATCATTTGTTTATGGGAAAAGGATTTGGTTTGTGGTTGAGATATACCACTTGTTGTAAACCCTTTTTATTTGGATATCCCTCTTTGGTAGAGGTGGATTTGGGTTGTTAGTTGCTTCCTCTTTAGTAGAGGTTGAGGTTGTGATTTGCTCCCTCTTCGTAGAGGTGGAGTTGGTTGTATTGGTGGAATTGTGGAGTTCGGTACTCCGATCTTCGGGTAGACCATTTGTATTACCACGGTGGAGGTTGTATTGGTTGAGAGAGGAGTTTGGTACTCCTAATGGATTGGAAATCCTTCTCGGTGAAGACGGGGACGTAGAGCTCGGTGCTCGAACCTTGAAACACATCTTGTTGTTTGCGTTTGATCAATTGTCTCTCAACCCTCTCTCCTTTTTTATTTGTGTATTTCATCATTCATATTGTCATATCTTATATGCTTGTGTTGTGCCTTGCATCATTCATATTGTCATATCTTATATGCTTGTGTTGTGCCTTGCATCTATTCATATTGCTCATTCATATTATATGCTTGGCTTGTGTGTGTGCCTCACTTGTGCTTAACCACGAGAGCTTCATATAGCGCCTCAACTCTTATTCAGAGGAATCAAGAGGAGTTAGTTCAGAGCCCTTCACGGGGAATTCGGCTACACTCGTTGGTTGCACTAAGTGTAGTTGCAATTAGTTTTTAATTTTCGCATTTAGTTCATTAGATTAGCCCTTCACCTATTCACCCTCCCTCTAGGTGATTTCAACTCTCTCCTCCCCTCCCCGGCCTCCGCCACTCCCCCTCCTCCTCCACCTCGCACCCCCCTTTCCCTCCCTGACCTACCCACTCCCCTCCCCCCGATCTCCCCTCAGCCTCCGCCCTCCACCCCTCCCCCCTGGCGGCCTTCGCCCCAACCCCCTTCCTACAGGCTATTCGGTAGGAATCTGACTGAACAAATCAAAATTCAGGGAGGCGGAAGAGGTCGAAGAGGTGAGGAGGAAGGGGAGTGGGGGAGGCCAAGGAGGCGGAGGCCGCTGGGAGGGAGGGGCAGAGGAGGGAGAGCGGGGGAGGTGAAGGAGGTGAGTGAAAAAATAAGAAAAAAGAAGAGATTTTTTGAATTTTTCACTATGAGTGTTTGTCAAAAACATAAAAAATAAAATAAATAAAATTGACACGGTTGCAATAACTTTTCAAGATTTTTGAAGTTTCTTCGCGATTCTCCGAGGTGGAAATATCCGCTCCCCTCAGTCACTTCGACCCTAGGACTGTACCGTTTTCTTTGAGCAAAACACGCCACAATCACTGGTGTCTCTGCGTCAAAACCCCCACAGACACAGGCACTCTTGTCGGCCCGCGCCCATTCATTCTCATCAGCGCAGTGCCGTGGCCCGATATTCCTCACGAGTCGAGTACTACGTGGCATCTCCCTCAACCGTTCATCAAGCACACACCGATGCTGACCCCAGCCCTTGAAAAGGATGGCCCTCTCTCATTTTGAACTCAGATCTCCCTTCCCTTCCCTTCGTGCCCGCTGTCCAAAGCACGAACCCTTCGAATTCACCCAACAATGTCTGGCCCCACACGTCATTCACCAAAATCAGTGTGGTTTATAACATAGGGTGTTTTTCATAAAACGCGAGCCCGTACGCCCGGTTTGCCCTCTTCGCACCGCGCCTCGTAATTACGCATCAAGTCGGCCGCACTCCGCACGTGACCGTGTCCAGTCCCTCGCCAGCTGCTCCCCACCTCTCTCTCTCTCTCTCTCTCTAAACTCCCACTCCTCACTCTCCCTCTCCCTCCTCATCCTCTTCGGCGATCTCGTTAGCTCACAATGCTGCTTCTGCTCTCGCTTCTGCTGCTGCTCGTAGACCATCACACCACGCTGGCTGCTGAGATCTCATCGGACGCTGCGGCGCTGCTGGCCTTCAAGTCGAAGGCCGATTCGGGCAACCGCCTCCGATTCTTCGTCAACCGCTCCTCGCCCGGCGACAGCCACTGCGGCTGGCCCGGCGTCCAGTGCTCTCCTCAATCCAGGGTCATCGGTTCGTTCTCGAGGGCTACGGCCTCAATGGCACCCTCCCTGATCGCACCCTCGACCGCTTGGACCAGCTCAGGATCTTGAGTTTGAAAAGGAACTCTCTCACTGGCCCTGTCCCTGACCTCTCTGGCCTGATCAACCTCAAAGCTCTCTTCCTCGATCACAACCTCTTCACTGGCCCGTTTCCGGCGTCTGTTGTTTCCCTTCACCGACTCCGAACCCTCGACCTCTCTCACAACCACCTCACCGGCCCATTCCCCCCAGAATCACCTCCCTCGACCGCCTCTACTGTCTCCGGCTCGAGTCCAATAAATTCAATGGCTCTCTTCCACCACTGAACCAGACCACTCTCAAGGTCTTCAATGTCTCCCGCAACGAGCTCTCGGGGCAGTGCCCGTGACCGATACTCTCTCCGCATTCGATGCCTCTGCGTTTTCAGGGAACCCGGGGTTGTGCGGAGAGGTGGTTAGGAGAGAGTGCCGCTCGCATATGTTCTTTCACGGTGGCCTGGGGTCTAATGGGATGGCTCCGGCCCCGGCCGCTGCGGTCGTGCGCGGTGGGCAGCTTGACAATCAGGGGTTCCTCCTGCCCGGCTCGTCTTCTGCCTCCTCATCGTCGGCCCAGAGATTCCGCAGAAGGGCCGTCGTGGTAATTGGGTTCTTGGCTGGGGCTTTTATGGTGATTGGATTTGTGGCTGTTTTGATCATTTTGAAGAATAAGAGGAGAAGGATGAGGCAGGGGAAGGTACTGACTCCTGAAAAGAATTCGGGGATACATGCTGAGAGCAGTAATAATGATGGTGGTAACAATGTGAACCCCATTGATGCAATTGAGAATAGCAACAATGAGCTGGTAGAGGCAGCGACAATGTCAGAGGAGAAGGTGAAGAAGATGGGGAAGAGCGGGTGCTTGGTGTTCTGCGCTGGGGAGGCGCAGGTTTACACATTGGAGCAGCTGATGCGGGGGTCGGCCGAGATGTTGGGGAGGGGAAGCGTGGGGAGCACGTACAAGGCGGTGCTGGATAATCGTCTGATAGTGAGCGTGAAGAGGCTGGACGCAGCCAAGATGGGGGCAACGGGGAAAGAGGCGTTTGAGCGACACATGGAGGCTGTTGGAAGGCTGAGGCACCCCAATTTGGTTCCGCTCCGGGCATATTTTCAGGCAAAGGAAGAGAGGTTGCTTGTCTATGATTACCAGCCGAATGGGAGCCTGTTCTCGCTCATACATGGTGCGTTTTTTGATCCTCATTGTCATCTTTTCATCAGTTATTATTTCTTTGATTTGCTCAGACTATGGTTTTATTATATGCTAACAGTATGTAATCAATCTAGCATTAGTTGTCTATGGTTAGAATAGACAGATCATGCGTTTAGGTTTCTCGGCGGGGATCAATCCCCCTAGATTTATGCAGCAAAAAGGTAAGGTAGGTATTGATTTAAACAAGTAGCTAGCATTTTCCTTTTGCACATTAATAGAGATTATGAACATATTGTTTTAATTGATGGGAGGAAGAAATGTATGAGATAAATTTTCTTAGAGAGATGTTAAAACTTGTAAAACTTTAGCAAGAAATATGTGAGTCGAACCATGGTGCATGAGATGTGTACAATATGATAACCACTTATCAAAGGCTTTGAGGGTTCATGCTTAGTTTTGTTACAACGAACGTGAGGAAATTAAATGAAAGTGAGTAGCCAAAATGGTAGACATAATGTAGATTAGAGAGACCCTGTATCTTATCTTATCCACATCAAATTTCAGCTCTCCTCATATTGCAAATCTGGAATAGAGGTTCCATGATATAAGAATCAGCCCACTAAACGAAAGAAAAGGATTCATATAGCTAAACCCAAAAACATTGGATATAGTCTTTTTTGTTGTTGTAGTTGTTGTTCGTGGTGGTGTAATGTAAGAATGATATCTCATTTGGTTTATTTGTTTATTTAATTTCCCAAACATTAGTAGTTATCTAACAATGATAAAGAAGCAGAGAAGTATTATGGTTTTGTGCTTCCACAGTTGACAGTGGACTGCAACCAAAGTTCTGATAAATAGTTCCTACATAAGAATCCTAAAGTAAAATAGAACATTCTTCTCCGCAAGAATCTTAACTGAATTGGGCGAGTTTTCTATGATCTTCCTAAGGAAAATTGTTGATATAGCCATGTTTCTTAGTAATTAACATTATTGTACAAACCTTAGTTTTTTTAAATGGTCAAGTTTTCTATAAGGAGGTTTGGCCACTTGAATAAGAAATAGCGTATAATGATTTTTGCTTTTTATGGTAGGTGCTCAAAATCCTATCTTCTAGATAAAACCTAGTATCAGCTTCTCTTCTTTCACTGTTTAATTTCCCTTTTTTATCTCTTAATTGTAAAAATTTATTGCCAATCTTTTCTTAATAGGCTTGTGAAAACATGCTTGCTTTATAAACAACAGAAGAAGCCCATGACGTTTTTACACATCTCTGGCTGGTATCATGCATATGTGATACCGGTAGATCCAAAATCTACTCTCAGGCCATGTGTACAAAATCTTTTCTGCCGCTAGGATCTCTCACCCTGTTTTATTATCAATATCACAAGTAATAACATTTAATATACATGAAACACATCTCAAACTGAAAGTAAACGATCCAATCTTAAGTTTAAACTGTGGGAGAATTTGAAGTAAATTAAAGGAATGATTGTGGATCCGACTCTCCATATTGAATCCTGCCCTAGGTTTGGCTTACTATTCATTCACCAATTCTAATCCAAAGTTACCTTCTAGCTTTGCACCTAGAAACTCCTTCAAGCCTTTTACCAGAATCTCCTCGACATTTCATGGAGGAAACATCAACCAGGTGAACCAAGGAAAAATTTTCAATTCCATTGCATCAATTAGATGGAATTGGATTGTCCAAAAATTAGCAATTCGGTGAGAGTTCAACTACTAATTGAAAACAAGACTCATAATCTATGGTTTAAAATCTCGGTACCGATATGATAACGGCCAATAGTTTTTAGTACCAATATTGTCAATATCGGCAATATTGCCCTTGTTAGGATTATGACGTGAATACATCGTGAAGATTGATATATGTCGAATTTGACAGTTTTCTTTTTTGAATTTGTTTTGAGTCCGAGTTGGATTCAAGTTTCCTTTATTCTGAGTGAAGGAGTTTGTTTAGGATTAGGAGAGTTCTATGGTATATAAATAACCCCTTAGGGGTGGCCTTCAATGTATTCCAAGAGAATCTTATGAATTTGTAATTCCTAGGGTGTAATTCATCTAGGTGAGAAATTCGTGAGAGAAGCTTAGCCACAAGGGTTCGCTGTTCTCGACGGCGATTAAAAGCTTGTAACTTCTCAGCGTGAGGTGTAAGTAATTTTATTGTACTCCCCTAAAGTTTTAATAAAGTATCTCCCCCTTCTCCTGTGGACGTACACACGATCTGTTTGATCGGTGGAACCACGTTATATTGTGTGTTGGCTTTCTATCTACTTTGGAATATCTTCTTCTTCTCTTCTTCAAGTTGTCTTAGTAGATCATGTGGTTCGTATCCGCTGCGCCGCCCCAGTTGATCCGATTGTGGGGGCGTCCTGTCCTGAAATTACAACAATTGGTATCAGAACATACAGATTGTTTCCCAACAATTGGTAGCAAATCAAGGTAACTTGAAAATGTTTTTGATCAAGTTCGATATTCATAAGTTCGATGGCATCGTCAATTTCAGCAGGTGGCAGATGAACGCCATCCTTATCGAGAGCGGATTGAAGAAAACATTACTCTGGAGGGAGAAAAAGCCTCAAGACATGAAAGAAACTTTGCAGGAGTTGGATGAGAAAGCCTTGACAACTATTCAATTTTGCTTGGCGGACGAAGTGTTGGATGAGTTTTCTACGGAGAAAATAACGTTCTCGTTGTCAGAGTGACTTCAGGATCACTATCTGAAGTCGTTGGCGAATCGGTTGATTCTGAAGCAGTGTCTCTTTCTTATCAAGTCTCACATTGCAGAATTTTCTCTATTATCAATGATCTAGATAAGATAGAGGTTAAGATAGAAGATGAGGATTAATCACTTCTATTACTGTGTTATTTATCTTCTTCATATAAGAGCTTTAGGGAAGTTATCATCTATGGAGGCAAGTCAACAATCAAGGTCAATGAGGTCAAGAAGCATCTACTCAATAAGGATAGAATTGACACCCAGTTGACGGGTGAGTCTCATCATAATGATTCAGGGCAAGTTCATTATTCAAGGGAGAAGTGTAATAATGGAAGTTCCACGGGTAACTCAAAATACAAGAATTTGATGTGCAGTTATTGTCACAAAAGGGGCACATTAGATCTGAGTGTTGGCTTCGAAAGAAGAAACAACCAGATGCATGCCACTGAATTGGTTGAAGGAGATGAAGACAGTGCGACGTTCTATCTGTTACAGACAGACCAGTTGGTTACAAAGATAGATGGGTCATAGATTCTGGATATTCGTAGCATATCAGTTCCAATAGGAAGATATTCTCTTCATATACTTCCGTTCAAGGGGGCGAACTTCATGGGGAATTTCGCTACAAGCAAGGTGATTAGCGAAGGAACAATCCAGTTTCGGTCTCATGATGGATGCATCACTACTCTTCAAGGCGTTCATCATGTTCTCGAATCAAGGTACAATTTCATCTCTCATGGAGCCTTACATAGAGAAGGTTTCTGTTTCAGTTCGAAAAGTGATCTTATGGAAGTTTCTAAAGAGACCCATGTGATGTTTCAAGCCGAACGTGTCGGCAATGTATATATGTCGCGGAATTTAGAGGTTACAGTCGGTGAATTGCAGTTATCCTCGGCTTCAAAAGCTGTGGTTGTGAAACAATCGGAGACTATGATGGATTCGAGCTCGTATGTTCAATTGTACCCAGAAGGGAGATTGGGACTAGGCGCGCAACTAGGTAGTTCAGATCGTTACTCGTATGATGGAGCAAATTCTCATAGATCTTGTGTAGATCAAGGAGATCATTGGGTAATAAAGTTCAGGCTGGGTATGAACTTATTTGGCCTAATCAAGATGTGAACCCCATGAGGGGTTATGGAGAAGAGGGAGTGAGATGGAGATGAAGTCAAGTTTGTTCAATTGTGCGTGGATGCGAGCATATGGAACATGGTGACTATTCTCGGACTTGGACGTATTCAAAGTCAAGCGGGAGATTGTTAGGATTATGATGTGAATACGTCTTGAAGGTTGATTAATGTCGGATTTGACAGTTTTCTTTTCTGGATTTGTTTTGAGTCCGAGTTGGATTCATGTTTTCTTTATTCTGATTGAAGGTGTTTTTGAGTCCGAGTTGGATTCAAGTTTTCTTTATTCTGATTGAAGGTGTTTTGAGTCCGAGTTGGATTCAAGTCTGATTGAAGAAGTTTGTTTAAGACTAGGAGAGTTCTATGATTTATAAATAACCCCTTAGGGGTGGCCTTCAATGTATTCTAAGAGAATTTTGTGAATTTGTAATTCCTAAAGGTGTAATTCATTTAGGTGAGAAATTCGTGAGAGAAGCTTAGCCACGAGAATTCGCTGTTCTTGGCGGCCATCGAAGGCTTGTAACTTCTCAGCGTGAGGTGTAAGTAATTCTTATTGTATTCTCCCAAAGTTTTGATGAAGTATCTCCCCCTTCTCCTGTGGACGTACACACGATCTGTTTGATCAGTGGAATCACGTTATGTTGTGTTTGCTTTCTATCTACGTTGGAATATCTTCTTTTCTTTTTCGAGTTGCCTTAGTAGATCCTGCGGTTCATATCCGCTGCGCTGCCCCAGTCGATCCGGTCGTGTGCCCGTTCTCTCCTGAAATCACAACAATTGGTATAAGAGCATACATATTGTTTCCCAACAGCCATAATATCACCTGATATTATAGAGTTAATATCGTATAGGATACCTTAAAATCCAATATGATATCATAATATATGTCAGATTGGCTAATATTTGAAACCATGTCAAGTCTTTCTAAACATATATAAAAGATAGTAACGGCAAAAAGGGGTTCTTGAATGCAGAAATTTGGTAAGATAAGACTACTTGTACAAATATTAAGGTTTTTCATGATTGGAAAAACCACAGAACTTCCAGTTTTCATCCTTGAATAAAGGAGCTCCATAAGTTTTCACAAAGTAGTGCTAAAACTCCACTGGCATAACTTTGCTTTCAAAAAAGAAAACTTTTGGATGGTTTAAATTCACTGTATAAGTCTCGAAATTTCTGTCCTGTAATACAAAATTTGAGAACTCCCATGTGTTTTTTCAGGTTCGTGAACTTTTGACTCTTTTATTGTATTTCCCCCCTTCGTGTGCCATTTGTTGGATCCTTTGGTTTTCCCTCTTTCGAAAGGAATCGAAAGGAAGCTTAACTTCTTCCCTCCTTTAAAAGCATGGTTCACAGTCGCGGTCTCGGCTGCTGACTCGGCGGGCACTGAGACGGATCGGTCTCGGCGACTCGGATTGGTATCAGGCGATACGCGCAAAACGCTACATAGAAAGATAAAAAATTCTGAAAAAATCACGACAAATCTTAAAAAAATGTAGACATCCACATTAGTGTATCACATGTCCAAAATATATCACCTAGCACACTAAATATAAAGCGAAAGTATAAATACATGCGTCGTTGGTAGAAACATATCAAAATACATGCACAACATAGTAAATTGCACAAACTACATTCATAAATACATGCTAATGTAGTTATTTCCACATTGAATTGCGATGAGGCACAAAATTATCATCATAATGCCGAGTCGACCGAGTTAACTCTGATTCTCAGCCTAGTCAGTCTCCTCTGAGTTGAGTCGACCGACTCGTGACTCGGATTCGTCTCGGAACGGGCCGAGACAGATACGACTCGGCCAACTCGTCTCCGACTCGGCCGAGTTTTTGAACTGTGTTTAAAAGGATGCATATAAGAAAAACATTCTTAGTGAGTGCCATGCTCACATTGTATCATGGTTCAAAAACTCGGCCGTTCCGGTTCCCGACTCGGCTGAGTCAGAACCGAAACGACCTTCTCTATTCTGAGACCAGGCTACGAGTCAACCTATTGCATTGTTTTGCTTGACTCGGGGCCGAGTCACCCGAGTTGGCTCCGAGTCAAGGCCGAGTCAAGCCCAAAATTTTATATAATTAATTTCATATAATTTGAATTTTTACTAGAAAAGTAGAGCTAATTTTTACTTTTGTGAAAAGAGAAGTTAATTTAAATTTAATTAATTTTATATAATTTACTAAATTATGCATTGATTTTAATATTTTAATACTGCGACGCATGTGTTTATGCATTATCTTCATGTTTAATTTGCTAGTGATATGTTTTGGACATGTTACACATCAATTTTGATGTTTATATTTTTTTTAAAGATTTGTCATGATTTTTTCAGCATTTTTTGAGACCTCTATGTAGTGTTCTACGCGTCTTGCTCGAGTCGGGGCCGCGTCGCCGCGACCGATGTGGAACAGTGCCCGCCAAGTCGGCGGCCGAGATTGCGACTTTGAACCATGCACTGTACATATGAAGGATATTTTTGGACTTCTGAGTGGATATTTTCATCCTATGCGATCAGTGCCTTAACACTAAAAATTCAATTATTTATGCTTGTTTTCGGTTTGGTAGTTCAAGTACTTAACTTTTTGATTATCTTTTGAAAATTATCATGAATCACAGTTATAAGAATTCTGTTTGAGGTTGAATGTATCTTCTGTCAATCACACATGATTGATTGTTAATTGATAATACATGTTAGCATGGTATAAGCAGAGTAGCAGATATCTTCATTGCAAAGCACACTATGGTGTGTGTGTGTGTGTGTGTGTGTGTGTGTGTGTGTGTATATATATATATATGCACCTTATCTTTCTCTTAAAGAAACTTACTCATCATCAGCTATTTCTTGAGTATTACTTCGGCATATCACTTTAAGGTTAAGTATCGAATTGTGTTCAACATGGAACATTGCAAAAGTTGACATGAGGATACATCTTTATCGGTCTATGTTTTCTTGATGAATGAGAAAACATGTGTATCTAAAACTAAATGAAATCTTAAAGTCATCATAGTTTGACATGAGGACAAGTTTTACTAAAGTAGAAAGTAAAAAATAATGAAATCTTACAATTTAATTGATAGCTTCTAAAAAGTCATGAAATCAAAAAAAGAAATTTTAAATTTCAATCCAATATCCTACCTATGAGCTTTTTTACGAGCTTATGATGCCCCTTATATTTGTGAGGTTTAGATTATGCTAAAATGTTATTCCACTCATGTTAATGACGTAGACAAGAAAGCGAAGATGCCGGTTAGATCTCGCTCTAGTGCCAACGAATCCTGAAGAACGCCTTCAGGTAGGGGATAATACTCGAAACCTTGAGCAAATTAATGAGTAAAAGATACACAACTCGAATCCACGAGCAATTGAAAGAGAAACAACTCAATTTAATTGATAATCAAAATTCAATGAATCATATTACAAAGACACAATGACCTTAAAATAAGCTCAAAAAAGTAGAAGTCTATCCTAATTAGGAAACTAGAAATATAAATAAAAACAAAACAAATTGGAATCTAAAATGGACCCGAAAATCAAATCCTAAACAGAATCTGAAATAGCCTATACGCGACAGGCGATCGACTGTTTAGTCAAATTTACATTGCCGGTCGATAGTTAAAAGACTCAGTTTTCTGGTCTCTTTTCTGTTTTTTTGGCCGATCGATCGGACGGTCGACCGACAGCTTCAAATCGATTGGGCAGTCGACTGGGCGGTCGACCGAGACCTATGCCTGGCCTGTTTTTGAACCTTGATATTTATGATGTTACTGCCTTGACTTCTACATCAATTCCTCCTTCAAAAGAACTCTTCATCGAGTTCTGATCAATCGAATCATTAACGATACCGTCTTTAGTAAACTCTACCTCAGGGAAAGTGTTGTTGGGGGCAAGGACTTTCTTGATGCTGATGAACAAGAACAGATCAGATTAAAAGAAAGGAACAATATCACAGATCTATCAAAAGACAACACACAAAGAACACCAGAAATTACATGGAAAACCCAAAGCAGGAAAAAATCACCGAGTCGCTCGCAAATCCACTCTTATCGAGAGAGTACAGGGAGATAAAGAAGACCTCACAACCGCTCTTTACAATAGCTCTAGGTTTTCACAACACACCCTAATTACAATGCATCGCCTTTTATAGAGAAAATTAGGTTTACAAGTTGACATTCCTAAACTGCCCTTGATACGTGGCTTGACAAGTTAGATTTCTCCAGCCGGGATTGTAGGTTTGCGGATATGGATTGTTGGTGGGCCTTGCGAAGGCTGCATTTCATATGTTCGGGCAACATTTGATGAGTAAGGTAAACCGAACACTCTTCGAACACATGGTTCATAGCTTGACAGTAAATGCAGCCCGAAGTTGGGGACTATGTTGGGCTGACTTAGTTTACCAGAACTGGGTCCTTAGTTTCTAACACTTCTAGTTTCGAGCAATACGATTAAATTTAGCCTCATATGCTATGTACGTCTCTATCGAATGGAGACCTCTTTTTGAAGAGACAGGGATCGCAATCCTAGACTCTTCGGGGGTAAGTTCCCATTGGAGGGTTTTTTTCCGCTAAGTCTTCATATATTTCCTACCCTTCGTGTGACTCATGATTTCTAGGAAAGTCTTGTTTTGATAATCTAGACCATTGTAGAGAATTTAGCATAGCCGCTACTTCTCTGCACCATGATGAGGGCATTGGACAAGAAGGTCTTTAAAACGTTCGAAGTATTTTCAAAACAGTTTGTTGGGTTCTTGCTTGCACTGCATTATGTTTTTCCTAATAAGGGCGGTCTTATGGATATGGTAGAACTTTTTTAAGAAGACCTTTGTGAAATCATAGCAAGATGTGATAGCGTTTTCCGCTAAGCTGTATAGCCATTTCTTGGCTAGGTCTTTAAGGGCAAAAGGGACAAAACGTAGCTTGACGGCATTGTCTCCTAATTGCGCTATCTTCATCATAACACATGCCTCTTCAAATTCTGTTATGAAGAAGTATGCATCTTCAGACTCTACACCATAATATTTCGGGAGTGTTGATGAATTGTAACTTAAGCTCAAAGGTGTCGCCGTCATCTTCGGGAAGCTGAATGCAAGATGAAAGAGATGTCCTAATAGGATAGAACTTCTCTTGCAAGGATATTGTTTGTGCCATTTCGGTATCGGATTTAGGTGGTGAAATATTTCTAGTTAATCTAGATAGCTGGGTCTCTTGACCAAGCTGCATACACAATCAATAGCAAACAAGATCACACCAAAAAGTCAAAGTCAAAATCAACCAAGCCTATTCTAGGGTAAACTTAGACCTAGATGACTCTTAACTTTTGATTATCCGCAGGTGATATATTGCTGAATCTGACCACGAGTTAATCGGCCAGGTAGGTGGTAAGATTGGTGGGAGGTATCCGTCCAAGACATGCCTAATAAGTGATCGGGGTAAAATCGTGCACGAAAAAATATATTTTTAAAATCAGTGTAAAAATGTGTGCTTTGGCTTCCTCGATACTTCCGTTATAGCATATAGGCTATACGGGTCGAATCCACAGGGACGGGAGGCGATAAAAGCATTAACAGTCCGTTCACGTAGGTTGTTAACAAGTTCTTCTTTGTTAAAGAAAGAGAAAAGAAAAAGAAAAGAAAACTAAAAGTGTTAGGTGGAGAAGGCGATGAAAACGGCAAAGTGAAAACAATAGAGAAGTGGTTTTGGAATCGGTAAAACAAAAACATGAAAATTTGTGTCTTTGTGTTGTATTTGTTACTCTCTCCTAATCTTTGTTACAAATTGAACTGTAGGTAAATTCCTAGGAATTTACCCTTACAGTAGACAAGGAAACAAAGATGCCGACTAGATTTTGTTCTAGCGCTAACGAACCTTGAAGAACGCCTTGAGTGAAGAACGCCTTGAGATACGAGATAATACTCAAATCCACTAGGAATGTACTCAATTCACGTGCAAAAGATACACAACTCGAATCCACGAGCAATTGAAAGAGGAAAAAACTCAATTTAATTGATAATCAAAATTCAGTGAATCAAATTACAAAGATATAATGGCCTTAAATAGGCTCAAAAGTAAAAGTCTATCCTAAATAGGAAACTAGAAATAAATAAAGAAAAACTAAACAAATTGGTATCCAAAACGGACCTGAAAATCAAATCCTAAGCAGAATTTGAAATAGCTGATACACGACAGGCGGTCGACCGCTTAGTTAAATTTACATTGCCGATCGACCAGCTAAGAGACTCAGTTTTCTGGTCACTTTTCCACTTTCTAGTCGGTCGACCGACAGCTTCAACTCGTTTGCTCGGTTGACTGGGCGGTCGATCGAGAACAGTGTCTGGTCTGTTTTTGAATATTGATCTTCTGCTGTTGCTGCCTTGGCTTCCTACATCAGTTAAAGAATCTTTATGTATGCTTAAGTAACATGTGGTTTCAACAGGTTGGACATACAACCTTTAGATTTTATTTGAGCCGACAGGCGACCTGCATGCAACTTTTGGTTTATCTAAATTCGACAATACCTTGGTGTGTCGGACAAGTGTTATGCAAGTGTTACTGTCTGATATTTGATAGACATGAATGAGATTCACTTTGAAGTGTCGTGATTGATAGATACATGTTTACCTAGTAAACAAGCATTTTTAAGGAATACACGAGCCATTTCCAACTTTGCTTCCATGTAGTCTACACTTATTCATATTGGTTTTCTTTGCTACAATATGTACCATGTTTTAAAATCTCGGTATCAATGTCGATATCGGCCAATAATTTTTATGTTAATATGGTCAATACTGCTTGTCAATATCGGCAATATCATCGGTATCAGTTAAAATTCCAAGGTTAATACCATATCGGCCATCTCATAACTGGATCTGATATTGTCGATATATATTTTAGTTGGCCGATATTTGAAACCATGAAGAATACTATCTAGATATCAAGTAGGTAGAGATGAACTTTGAATTGGCAATGAGCATCATTCCGAACTGATCCTGATAATACTTATATGTTTATAATAGTGACATGTAGCAAACCATGTTGAATACTCATTATATAGTGTTATATTATCTTCTCTAGCTTTGTAAAAAAATCCTGTTTGGCCTCAAAAAATTCATTCTTTTCTTTATGCTCTGAAATATATATTTGCAAATTAGTTTCTTCTCCTTGTGTTAATACATCCTTGCAGGCTGTGTGACATGGAGACGTTTACTGAAGTGTTGCGTGCGCCCTTGGCAACCTCTCTGAGGAATCCACCAAACGAAGACTGATGCAGCCGTAGATGTACCCAACACGACAAGAACAAAGAACAATAGAGAAAATAAGCCAATCAACACAGTATTTAACGAGGTTCGGCATCGTGCCTACGTCCTCGGGCGAGGGAGAGATTTTATTGATTCAACAATCAATTACAACTTGTTCCTTCTTCAAGGAATTTCCAAGGGAGATTTTCAGAGTGATTTTCAGGAATACAATACAGGAGGGCTCTAGACATAACCACAGAGTCCCATGGTTTTAGAAAATCCCGATTGGATTCGATCCCAAACAGAAAAGGAATCCGAATCTAGAAAGGACAACCAAAATGCGTGTCGGTGGACCGGCCGGTCGACCGATCCGTGTGCTCGGTCGACCAGGCGGTCGACCGGCACCAACAGAGATCAACCATCATACAGTCGGTCGACCGGGCAGTCGATCGGGATACTCCTATGCATGTGCATACCGCTCGATCGGCCTTGTCAACCGGTCGACCGGGTGCTTTCCTGGTCTGCTTCAATGCGCCGTTCGCTCCCTTTGTCTTCTGATCTCTGTGCTACCTTCCTCTAGCTCCTCTATCTCTTTCTCCTTGTAATCTCCACCTCGGTGAAGATTTTTCAAATCTAAGCCGAACTCCAGCAAACACTAATATATCACCTGGCGAAATCGACACGATCTCGACTTGGCCAATAGTCGAAACCTGTTCCTTCAAACGAATCGCCAGTACATATAATTAATTTCCACTGATCTCAATAGATCCAAACTGAGTATGTCGTTGCCACCTACAACTCTCACCAAACTCCAATATCAATTGTTGGCTTCCAACTTCAGCTCAGCTATCCAACCGGAATGCACTATACATGCGTTCCCATCACTTCACTTTAGGAGAAATACCATACGAGCCGACCAACGAACGTGTCTCACTCAGCAACTTCATGACCTCACGAAGAACTCATCATGAGTCAACACTGACTCTCCAATTGAATGGCTCTCTCCAGTCTACATGTCTTCAGCTGACGGTTCAACTAAGTCTGAGTAGAGCACACCGAACACCATCATCGGCTTCAACAACTGAATGCACACCCTCTTATGCAAGCTTAACCATCTTCTCAGCAGAAGATTAACTGTTCATCGAGATCACAATACTTCACCTCTACGTGAAGTCCAACTCTTCACCTCTACGTGAAGTTCCAATCAGCTTCTCGAGAACCCAAACTTCAAACAGGTTGCATCACCAAATGTGGCTGCCCCTTTGCGGCTGCTTACGTACCTTGCCCAAAGGATCAAGCCAATCGTAGTTCATTGAAGTGAGCTCCATCAAGCCCAAGCACCTGTGACTGAATCTTCAGCAGCGAACCTATCGGCTGAGTCATATGAACCTCCTCACTACCGTCATGGAGAACAACGGCATTCAACTTGAGCTTGTCGCGGTCACAAGCTTGAGATTCATGCTTCTTCACCCACTTTTGTGGTTTACCTTGGTTCCAATGGCTGCAAATAATTCGACATTTTTAATAATGTCTTCAACCTGTTCAGTATCAACCCTGGCTACACGGTGTCACATCCGGTGAAGTCTTCACTGATATCGAACCAACTGGAGATGGTGGAGTAGCATCAACCTCCACCCGCTGCGATACTTCCTTGGTCTTCGTCCTCTCCACCTGCTGAGAGACGACCCTGAAGTCTCATTAAATGTGACATGCTGACTCATCACGATCTTGTTTTCAGGGTCCCCATAGCCAATAATCACGATCTTGTTTTAAGGGTCATATAGCCTATAGCCTTTAATATTTTTCTTGACACCCAAAAACACATACTTCTTTGCTCGCGGATTCACCATGCCATCTTTGGCATTAAAGTAGGCCGAACTTTCAAATTCTCGCAGTAAAGCATGACCTTAAGTAGCTTTTCTAGATCAAATTTTCAATGGAGTTTTACCTCATATCACAGTCGATCTATTTATGAGATGGCTAGCATACATAATCACCTCAGCCCAAAATGATTTGTCTAATCGTGCATTAGATATCAACCAACCATCGAACATTCTCCAGCAAGGAACAGTTTACCTCTTTAGCCAACCCATGTATACCTTCTGTGAAGTGAGTACCAATACCAATGTTCTGGCCAAATCGTAGGAATTGGTTCATGTATCTTTCAACATTACCAATCTGTAGCTCCTTGATCTTCACCTGTCTGCTTCTCCATTCTTCCATTCCACTTCAACATATCTAGGGCTTCACACCTGTCTCATGGGATATATCTAACAATGCATAGATAAATTATCAATACAAGAGACAGTACCTGTGGCCTCTAAGCGATGCAGTCTTAGCAGGTCTCCAAACGCTTGCGTGAACATAATTAAGAAGACCTGAGCGGTGAGTACTGGTGCTGAATTTCACCTTCTTGTCCAGAACGCCGTGTTCACCCACCAAGTTGCAGGTAGCAGCACCTTCCAATGATCCTTTCTTTGCAGGAGCTTGCAAAGACTTTTCACCTCCATGTCTGACCTTCATCTGTCAAACCTGCGTGCAAACATTATCTGAAGAAATAGAAGTCTCCACCTGACCTGTAACTGTACTACCCTTCAAGTAGTAGAGATTGTTCCGGTGGACGCCCTTTGTAACCACCATTGAGCATTTGATCGTCTTGAGAACACCATCTCGTATAGATATCACAAGGCCCAACGCTTTCAATGCGCCAACAGAGATAAGATTCCTTTTGAGTTGAGGTACGTACCTCACCTCCTTCATTCTCTTACTATTCCATCATCCATCTTGATACGGACTGTACCCATCCCTTCCACATTACACGGATGATCATCACCCATGACGGTGAAGCATCCATCTAACTTCTCAAAGTTAGAAAATCAGGCCCTGTTCGGGCACACATGATAGGTAGCTCCGGTATCTAAGATCCACTCAACATTATTTGAGAAATCAACAGTAGGAATAATAACAAAGAGAGAATGCCGATGAGTCTGAATCCGATCCATCCGCCTGTGAAGTACTGGCCTGAGTACTGACCACCTGTGCGAGATTTGCCTCGGTCATCAGCTCCTTACCTTTGGCCTTCAGACAGTTAACCTTCCAGTGCCCTAGCTCCTTGCATAAGGCGCACTGGTTCCTCTTCAGATCTCTGAAGCCTGTCTGGACTTTGATCTTCCCTGATCACCTTTTTCCCTTCCTATTGGAACTCCTTCCTCTTACCACCATTGCCTCTGCTTGTGCTCCCCGAAGAAGACAATCTGCCTTGTCTCTTCATAACTCACAAGAGCAGCAGACACCTCACTATAGCTTAAGGGATTTTCTTCCATTGATCAATGTAAGAGTAAAGGTCTCATATTCTTCTTGAGAAAGAGAATTCAATAGAATTACTGTCTTATCCTTTTCATCGATCTCCACATCCACATTAACTAGATCTGTAAGAAACTTTGTGTAGCTATTCATGTGTTCGTTGATTGAGCATCCTCTCTGCATCTGGAAATGATAAAGCTTACTCTTTAACTGCAACCGTGATTCGATGCTTTTCGTCAGATACTTCTCCCGGATCTCCCAAAGCCGCCTCGCAGATATTTCATGCAACACATGATACTTGATGTCTTATGTCAGGCAAGACCTAATCAAGCCACACGCCGTACGGTTCATCTTGTCCCAATCTTCTTCAGTTGATGATGCATGCTTCGTCTCCAACCGTATTGTATCTTCGAGGTTTGATGCTGTCAGCGCATCTATCATCTCACACCTCCATATACCGAAGTTGTTTTGTCGTCAAACTTCACGGATGTGGATTTGATGTACTTTCTCTAGCCATCTTCTCAACTGATTCTTCAAAGCAATGCGAAAACTGTTGGCCCAAAGGCCTATCGCTCTAGTTTTGATGATGATTAACTCATGTATAATACTAATGATCTTGTGTTTATTTAGTCTGATCTGAGTAGGTGCTAGGAGTCTAGCTCAAGTAATGTTTTAAAAAACTCGTTATGTAACTCGTTATAACTCGTTACAGAACATAACGGCACACGGCCGTTATATAACACTAACAAAAAACGTAGTTCCCAGTAACGAGCGTTTTTTGGAGCGTTACGAACGTTACGTTACAAAAATAACGTAAGGTTCGTAACTCACGTTATTTACACGGGTTGCTAAATATAAAACAGCGAAGTAATCTCTCCACACGTCAAATTGACATGAAACCCTAAATTGGCGACAACGAGTAAAGCATCGAAGCACCACAGTGCATCCTCTCTCTGCTGTAGACGGCGGCAGCGACAATGACCCTCTCGTGCGGTTCTTCCTCTATGCAGTTCCTCTTTAATTGTATCTCTCTCATCGGCGAGCATTGAAGAGCCCCAGTTTCTCTCTTTGATCTCTCTTCAATTGACGAGGAACTCGCCAGCGTAACGCTCCAAAAAAAATCAAAGAACCGTACGACTCTTCAATTAACGAGGAATTCATTGTTGATCTCTCTTCGATCTCTCTTCAATTGACGAGGAAGCTCATGATATCGGAGCATGTTAGTTCCTTGATGCTTGCTAAAAATTGTTGTGAGACTTGTTAAATGTGTTTTATATTGTTTGATATTTTTTTTTTTTTTAAAATTATTTCCTTGTTTATAAAAATTCTTAAATATAGTATATATATTTATTTTTATTAAAAAATATTAAATTGTGTAACCTACGTTATGCGTTTCGTTATAACCTATATTAACATAACAAAGGAAAAACGTTATTGTTACGTTATCGTTATTTTAAATATTGGGATCAAGGTTTGGACCAAGTCAAGAAGGAGAAGATTTTCAAGAGACGATTTTCAAGAAGACTTGTAGGTCTTGGTTATAAGTGTCAAGATTTGTTTTTAAATAAAATGTAAAGGATAGATTAGTTGGTGTATTGCTCAAGTACATATACACATACAAAATTTATAGTTTTAGAAAATACCATTTTGGTTTTTGAGATTCAAAATATATATGTGTTTTCTCAAAACTTATTTTAGAGCTTAATGTCAAAAACATAGATATTTCATCATATATGTAGTGGATCATATCCATACACACTAAGCTTCAAAAGTGTTTAAAATATCTTATTTTTGTATTTGGAAAAGTTTTGAAAAAACATTTTTCAATTTGGAGATAGTTTTTGGAAAATACAGATTTTTGTTTAAGCCAAAATTTTCATATCACAAAAATAGTCCAAAATGTTTGAAATATGTTTTGATTTTTAATCAAACATGTTTGTAATTCAAAATATATTAATGAACTTATTTTTGTGGAATTTATGAGAATTTATGAGATTTTATTGAAGGTAAAAGACCAAGTTTTAATCCCTGAATATGTTGGACTAGGCCTTTTGCCGGTCGATCGAGACAGAAGTCGGTCGATCTCGGTCGACCGGTCCGGTGGTCGACTGGTCGACCGATGTGCACAGACGTGCACGGCCTGTTTGGCTGGTGGGTTGGTTGATCGCATGGTTCACAACCGCGGTCTCGGCGGGCACTAAGACGGATCGGTCTCGGGCGATACGCGCAAAACGCTACATAGCAAGCTCAAAAAATTTTGAAAAAATCACGACAAATCTTAAAAAAAATGTAGACATCAACATTCATGTATCACATG
Organism: Agave tequilana; assembly: GCA_038442645.1. Lineage (NCBI taxonomy): Eukaryota > Viridiplantae > Streptophyta > Magnoliopsida > Asparagales > Asparagaceae > Agave > Agave tequilana. The sequence goes on from JAVJIF010024532.1 coordinate 39,648, forward strand.
TCCAAAACATATCAATTAGCACACTAAATATAAAGCGAAAGCATAAATACACGCGTCGTCGGTAGAAACATATCAAAATACATGCACAATATAGTAAATTGCACAAACTACATTCATAAATATATGCTAGTGTAGTTATTTCACATTGAATTGTGATGAAGTACAAAATCATCATAATCATTTCTGGTAAGTAGATAAACTGATAGTAGTGCTCATATATCTCTCAAGTTGTGGTCTGTAGTCATGGACATATGTCACACCATAATGTTGGCCTGATGTCAAACTCAACATTTGCATATGACCTTCAAGACTATCAGTTCCTCCATCAGCACTATTGTTGCCCTCATTATTGTCATCATCACCACCGCCGCCATTATTGTCATCATTATCATCACCATCTTCACCATCATCACTACTAGAACTGGATAAAACTCTCATGGGGAGAGGGGGGAGAGATCGGAGGGGGATGTGAAAGAGACAGAGAGAGACAGGAGATGGAAAAGGGAGAGAAAGAGAGCGGGTGAGAGAGGGAGGGGGAGAGAAAAAGAGGGAGGGGGAGAGAGAGGGGGAGAAAAACAGAGTGAGAGAGGGAGGAACATCACCTGGGGTTGGGGAGGAGCGGCTGACGGCGATCGGGCGGTCGCGGAGTTCAGATCTGAGCGGCGACGATCGGGCAGCGGCGATGCTCTCCAGATCTGAGCGAGAGGTAATTTCCTTTTTTATCTTTTCCTTTTTTTCTTTATACCCGTTTGTCACTGGTGAATATACGTTTCGAGCTGACTCGGCCGAGAATCAGAGTCGACTCGGCCGAGTCACGACCGATTCGATCGTGAATCGACCGAGTCGACTCCGATTCTCGGCCGAGTCGGTTCGACCGACTCGTGACTCGGACTCGTCTCGGAGCCGGCCGAGACGGATACGACTCGGCCGAGTCTTTGAACCATGGTTGACTGACCCGGTCGACCGCCAGAGAGCTCTGCTCTCTGTATCTGGCCTTGGTCAACCGACAGAGAGCTTCTGCTCTCTGTATCCAGGCCTCGGTTGATCGGGCGGTCGACCGGTGGCTCAATGGTCGGAAATCAGACCGTTGGCATAGGGTTTCTTGCTGAGTTGGACCCCAACGGCTATATTTTTGAGGCCTATAAATTAGGGCTATTTTGAGCTGTTTTCGATAAGATTTGAAGTGGGTTTTCAAGCTAGTTTTTCCTACCTTTCTAAGTGTTTATCTCCACTTGTTTTAGAGCCAAATACTTTCATATCAAAAGGAGAGTTTTCAAGTGTTTTGTAAAAGAGATTTCTTGAGTTTTTCACCACAAATCTATTCTATTTTTTCTCACACATATTTGAGCTTTCCATTGCTATTTTAATCCTATAAGAGAGTTGTTGTGAGAGTGTTTTAGGTGATCAAAGTATTGAGATCACCAAAGTGTTCATCTTTGTATTTGAGGAGGCGAACTCGTGGGTTCATGTTGTTTCGAGTTCTTGTGGGAGCTCGGTGTAGAGGTGCGGCCTCGGCAAGCTAGTGTGCTTGCGTGTGTTTATTCTTGCGGGAATAAGTGAGGGGACTAGTGAATCCAAGGAGTTCTAGTGTGAACTCGTTGTAGGTGTTGCGGCACCGAGTGATCAGATAGAATCGATTCTAGTGGAAATCCTTCATAGTGTTGAAGGCAAGGACGTCAAAGGTGCTCGAACCTCGAAACAAATCTCCCGTGTTTGCGATTGCTCTCTCTATATCTCACTTGTGTTTATATCTTGCATGCTTACATTGCTTACATCTTTATATGCTTGATATATCTTGTGCTAAATTGATATATGCTTGGGATTGTTTGCTCACACTTGTATTTCAACCAAGAGAGCCATAGCGGCACCTCAACTCTTATCTAGAGGAATCTTGAGGAGATAGTCCAAAGCTCTTCACCGGGAATTCGGCTACACTCTTAGGTTATACCTTATGTGTTTACTTAATAGTTTTTAGTTTGCTTAAATAGTTTTAATTCCGCATTAATTCATCATTTAGCTTGTCACCTATTCACCCCCCTCTAGGTGATTTCAGAAACAAACGAAGTTATATAAAACAAACTAGATAAAAATAGGATCTTTACCTCCACGCGAAACCCTCGAAGAGTTTCCAAAGTTATCTACTCCTCTGAATTGATTCCTCGAGCAATCCACACGCTGTTTTGAGATCGACACACGATCCCACAAACAGTCCCAACACTGCTCCGAGATCATCACACGATCTCCGCCAGACAGCAACTGATGCCCTTGGAATCAACACATGATCTCACGACAAACCTGGGATGCTCTGATACCACTTGTTGCGCGCACCCTTGGTAAAAACCTCTGAGGAATCTACCAAACGGAGACTGATTCAGCCGGAGATGTATCCAACACGACAAGAACAGAGAACAATAGAGAAAACAAGCCAATTAACACAGTATTTAACGAGGTTCGGCAACGTGCCTGCGTCCTTGGGGGCAAGGGGGAGAGATTTTATTGATTCAACAATCAATTACAACTTATTCCTTCTTCAAGGAATTTCCAAGGGAGATTTTCAGAGGGATTTTCAGGGATACAATACATGAGGGCTCTAGCCCTTATTTATAGGCACAGTCCCAGGGTTTTAGGAAACCTCGACTAGATTCGATCTCAAATAGAAAAGGAATCCGAATCTAGAAAGGACAGCCAAAACGCGTCTGTCGGTCGACCGGCCGGTGTGCTCGGTTGACCGGCACCAACAGAGAGCAACCATCATTCAGTCGGTCGATCGGGCGGTCGACCGCGCTTTAGCCATGGTCGACCGAGCGGCCGACCGGGATACTCCTGTGCACGTTGTGCACACCGGTCTGGGCGGTCGACCGGCCTTGTCCACCGGTCAACCGGGTGCTTTCCTGGCCTGCTTCAATGCGTCGTTCGCTCCCTTTGTCTTCCGATCTCTGTGCTACCTTCCTCTATCTCCTCTCTCCTTACACGAAGTTGTTTGTGTCAGTGTGTACATACATGTCGTGTGCTCTTTACAGTTTGCCATGTGTAGGCATGTTGTGTCCATGCAACATAGCTTGCATGTGTTAAAATACATATTTCAGTAAATACTTGTTTGCATATCCATGTAGGAATACGTCCTTGTTCTCAATTATCAAGATTTAATATCAATTCAATATGTCTGTGAACTCATGATTTCATCCATGAATTGCAATTGCCTTTACATTATTATATCCATTGCCAAACTATACCTATTAGGTTATATTAGAAAATATATATAGTAATATAGAAAAGATTTCTAGTTTTATATGCTAGGCCGGAAAAGAAACCTGTCTTCGTCTATTGTTAATTGAGACAGTACAAGTCACAAATTTCCCCAATTTTAATACCTGCTTTGCTGCCCGCTTCCGTTCCTCACAAGCCATTCTGTGGAAATATAGAAGGATTTATAGTTTAGAAATATTTATAGTTTAGAAATATTCTCCTTTCCTCAAGTTAAATAGTGTAAAAATATTTCCATGCTAATCATCTGAAATTCTGTTTCTGGACAGAGGATAAATATAACTCACTTAATTCTCATCAAAACTTTGTACATTTTGTGCCGGTAGTAGGGACTTTTTTAACAGCATAATAGTTTAGAAAATTTTTACCTCAAGTTATATGGTTGGAAATATTTCCATGTTAATAAGGAGAAATTCTGTTTCTATATAGAGAATAAATATGAATCTCAACTCTGATCAAAATTTTTTTAACTTTTTGTGTCGTAGTAGGGACTTTTAACTGAATAAGGTTAGTGTTGGGAAGATAGACCATGACCCAAACTGAACGAATGACAAAATAATAGTTGTTTAGCTTCACTGACCTGGAAACGCCAACTTGGTGTCAAACAAGAATGAACTAATTATGATTCTTTTCCATGAACTAATTAGGTTGACCCAGCATTCAGAGCGCAAACTGATATATAGATGGAATACGACATTTACCATATGTATATTCTTTTTCCAATCACGAACAGAGATACGGGCATGGATATGGTTTGGTAAGAGAAAAACATCTCTCTGTCTGCATCAGTTGTGTGGATATGGATCCGGATTGGATTGGATATTATCCGCATCTATTTGCACCCTTTGACAAATTGGCCTCACTGCTTCACAGTTAACAGGAACTTTTTATACCCAATCTCCCTGCTTAAAAGAGCCAGAGTTAATTTTCTTTTACCAATCTTTAATTCTGTTGTTTTTTTTTTTCCCCCTTTTTCTCCTGAGATATGAATGATACTCTTATAACACTGCTTCAAAATGATTTTATCAAAGAAACTAAACTGAAACAAGTGCCTTTTATTTGATGTCAGGTTCAAGATCAACTCACGCCAAACCTCTCCACTGGACATCATGCTTAAAAATAGCAGAAGATGTTGCTCAGGGCCTTGCTTACATCCACCAAGCATCTAGGCTTGTGCATGGAAATCTCAAGTCCTCCAACGTCCTCCTTGGTGCAGACTTTGAAGCCTGTCTTACTGACAACTGTCTCCTCTCCCTAGTTGAACCATCTGATGGTGAGGATGATTCTGGATACCGAGCTCCAGAAACCCGGAAATCAAACCGCCAGCTGACACCAAGGTCGGACATCTATGCCTTTGGCGTGCTACTGCTGGAGCTGCTTACTGGGAAACCACCACTTCAGCACACTGCACTGATAGCCACCGATCTGCCAGCATGGGTGCGGTCAGTGAGGGAAGACGAAGGGACACACGAGGAACGGCTCACGATGATAATCGACATTGCAGCAGCTTGCGTACGATCTTCGCCTGAGAGCAGGCCAACAACATGGCAGGTACTGAAGATGATTCAGGAAGCGAAGGAGACTGACGCAGCAGGAGATCATGATAATGATTCTGCTTTCAACCAGTAGCCATATCATCTCACACTGGTAATTTGATGATGGAATAGTTTTCCCCTCACGCAATCTATGGAAAACAAAGAAAATTACGAGTATTTTCTACTGGAACGAAATGAGGTCTATTTTTTGTAGGCATTCTTTTGGAGGAGTAATTTCATACTCTTCACAAAGAATGTCGTTTTAGTCGGAGAGCTTCTGCTAGAGGGAGAAATTAATCTGTAGCTCTTGTAATGCTAGTCTTTTTGCAGGTAATATGGTTTGAGCTGCCTATCTGAGTATTGTAAATAATTCAAGCTAGGATTTAGGCCTGAGAGTTTGCATCATGGAAACTGTAGTCATGTTATTATTCCCACTTTGAAAAATTTCTTTGTGTTTAATTTGCTATCTATATGTTGGTGAAGTATTTCATTTTGGTCCTCTTTGGTTATATATGCGTAGATGCAATTGATGTGATTGTCGTTTAATCAGTTACAAGAATTTTTGAACTGTATACTATTGACGAGGGCAATGCCTGAATATATAAGAATTACATTAGAAAGAGCATTTATTCTTAATACATTTAGTATTATATAATTTTAATTTTAATACTACTATTTATCAGCTACAATTAAATCATTCACTATGCATTCTAGAACAGGGAAAATGCTTGAAAAATTATGAATTAATTTGTTATTTATTGTGAACCGGAAACCTAGACTCTGCGGTTGTAATATAGTAGTCTCAACGTTTCATTCTACTGTTCTAAATTTTTTCAATGCTGGTATGGATATCGTGGACGTTAAATGTTTTTTTGTGCCTTTATTTACATGATACGATTTTTCACTTTCATTCGTGGCATCGGTCAACATTCACAATCTTTAAGGTAAGACAGATTGTTACATCAATTCGGAGAAAGGTTTTTGAAACACAATTTTGTAACAAAATCCTTAATTTGATATTTTTTCCTTTATAAATTGTAGTGGTCATTTTTTGACCCGCAAGATATCGTGACATATGTCAATTCAGCCTCTAATGGATTTGTGACGCGTGGTTACTCCCAAAACATTTAACCGGGAACCATCGCCCAGTTCAAATTTCGAACGAGTCGGGTGATTAACGAAAAAATCAGATCTGATTACAGAGATATCTACTCTTAAGACCACTCCTAATTCAAATGAGGTAGTAACTTCTCTGGAGCAGTTCTTTCTTATCTACAGCTGAGCGCGGACCACAAGATAGAGATGAGCTCTCTCCTATATCGATTCGAACCAGAGTGTTCGGCTCAACCGTTATTAAGACACGAAACTGAGGTATTCAAACTGAGTAGGATTCCCTGACTTTATCTATTGGACATGACTTGTATAAATAGAGGAGCCTTCCAACAAGAAAGGGATCACGTTTACCCGAATCCAGAGAACCCTATTGCAACGCCATTGACATAGTAGAACTCTCTCTCTCTTTGTGTGTGATTTTTCCCTTTCGGGTTTAGCATGTATTTTCATTGTGTGCGATTGGCTTTTTCTGTAATTTGGCTACATCCTCTTCCCTATTTTGATGCGTGGACTGATTCCTTAGGAATTACCCACTGCATATGGTACTTTCGTTGAGAGCTGTACTCAAGACCTTTGAGATCTCTCGCTATCCAACACCCTAATCCTGCCACGAAAACATATTCGCACAATGATCATGGCGCACAAGAACACCTCCCGTCACAATGCCAACACCTCTGACGAATTCGACCAAATGACCCTCTCCCGAGGACAGCTTGTCCAGATGGTAATTGATCTGCGAGGACAGTTGAATGAACACCGGGCGAAGGCCGATCGCGAGTGAGAACTTGTCACCATCCATCGCGACATAGTGGAGCGTGAGTGCGAGGCAGTAACACAGTTCAATCATCAGCTGCTCGCACAGACAAAAGTTCTGGGAGAGGTGCAGCTGCGGGTCATCGAGTTCCTTCTTCCGAGGCCCATCAGCACCCCGCAACTCCAACCTACCTACATTTTAAGCTGAACAAGATGTGCTCCAAAACGCGCGTCTCACATGATAACCCCGAGAGCCGTCAACCCGACAGCCCAAGAAAATGTGCAAGGGGGCACTGAGCCCTAACTCCCAAGGAGGACGCTTCTCCGATGACGGCGAAAGCTGAAGGCTCCATCACCTTCACGCCCCTGAACCTTCCGATCGATTAGATCTTCCACATCGTCAAGCATCGGCCTTGGTTGAAACTCCCAAAGATAACCAGACACGACTCAGACTCACTAGAAGAAGGAAATTGCTCCTTTCACGGCAGTCGGGAACACGACACGACGCATTGTTGGGCACTCTGACGTCACCTTGAGGACCAAGTTCAACGAGAACATTTGGATAAGTTCATTCTCGACTCAGAGGAATGACCTAAAGTCGGAGAGACCCCAGCCGAACGGTCGATTGAGACACCCGTTCCTTCATACCACCCGGGATGGGAAGAACACCACTGGGCAATATGCTTCCCACCTGAAGCAATACCACGTTTTAAACTACATGACATCTAATAAAATTTCACAAACACTTTTATTTTCATGTCTTTTTCAGATATAACGAGCGCATTTGAGCGAGTCAACAGCCTATGCTGGGTCCTACCCTGACAACTATGAGGGAAAGACAGCCCCTGCGGCTATCCCTCGGGAGCCCCCTGAAAGACAGGGCTCGCCTACTAGGGCTGCTCAGAGTCAGCCTAAATAGATTTTCACCTTGATGGCCACTCGAATGAGTCAACAGCCTATATCGGGTCCTACCCTGACAGCTATGAGGGAAAGACAACTCCGTGGCTATCCCACGAGGAGCCCCTAAAAGATGGAGGCTCGCCTACTAGGGCTATTCAGAGTCAGCCTAGACAGGTTTTCACCTTGATGGCCACTCGAGTGAGTCAACAGCCTGTATCGGGTCCTATATGACGGCTATGAGGGAAAGACAGCCCCTGCGGCTGTCTCTCGGGGAGCCCCCTGAAAGATGGAGGCTCACCCACTAGGGCTGCTCAGAGTCAGTCTAGACAAGTTTTCACTTTGATGGCTACTCGATTGAGTCAACAAACTATATCAGGTCCTACCCTGATAGCTATGATGGAAAGACAGCCCCCGCGACTATCACTGGGGAGCCTTGAAAGATGGAGGCTCGCCCACTAGGGCTTCTCGGAGTCAGCCTAGACAAGTGTTCACCTTGATGGCCATTCGAGTGAGTCAAGAGCTTATATTGAGTCCTACCCTGACAGCTATGAGGAAAAATAGCCTCCGCGATAATCCCTCGGGGAGCCCCCTGAAAGACAGAATCTCACCCACTAGGGTTGCCAGAGTCAGCCTAAATAGGTTTTCACCTTGATGGCCACTCGAGTGAGTCGATAACCTATATCTAGTCCTACCCTAATGGTTATGAGGGAAAAACAGCCCCCGCGGCTATCCCTCGGGGAGCCCCTGAATGACAGAGGCTTGCCCACTAGGGCTGCTCAGAGTCAGCCTAGATAGGTTTTCATCTTGATGGCCACTCGAGTGAGTCAACAGTTTATATCAGGTCCTACCCGACTATGAGGGAAAGACAGCCCCCGCGGCTATCCCTTGGGGAGCCCCCTGAAAGACGGAGGCTCGCCCACTAGGGCTGCTCGGAGTCAGCCTAGACATGTTTTCACCTTGATAACCACTCAAGTGAATTAACAGCCTATACCGGGTCTTACCCCGATGGCTCCCTACAAACAAAAAGACAAGGCATCACACAGGAGTATCAAAACAATAATTCAGCCCATAGAAAATAGACGACACTTCTCATGGTTACATTCATCCACACAAAAGCGGTTAGCCCTGTCGTTCACGTCGGCGACCGCTTCCTTGATCCGTCCACTCTCTCCGAGCTCTCTTATGCCAATTGCCAGAGCTCTCAGCATGATCGGACAATCTGCCGGACTGACAACATGACCCATCGGGTCGGAAGCTAGGATCCTCGGGGCTCTGGTTCCCGACCCCGAGCCGTACCCCGACACCCTTTTCTTGAAGGCCTAATTTGAGGGCTGTGACCTCGGAACGCAGCTTTGTGCAACACTCCATGAACAAAGCCAGAGATCATCATAATGATCCGATTGGCGTGAGACCTTAATTTTGAACTCCTCTACATCCTTATCACGCCCCTCTAAGCTACTCGGATGGCTCGGAGCTCACACTCGAGCGCCAACTTCTCAGAACAGCCCCAGTTGACCCGCTCCCGAAGAGAAAGGATTTCCGACTGGGCAGAATCTATCTTCTCTTGAAGATCTGATACCTCTTCCAATGCCTTCTGCAACTCCCGAAGTCGGCTCAAAAGCTTCTCTTCAAGCTCCCTCCTCAATGAAGAGTTTTCCTCTAGTAGCTCAGACCCTTTTGAAAAATGTCGTCCACTCTCTTCTTATGACCAGTCATGATCGTATTGTGAGAAATTAGATTACGATCCAGCTGAGAGGTTAAGAAGTTGAGTAACTTGAGCTCTACGGAACAAGAAAGCCCAGGAATTCCTGAGAGCTCCCCCACGACTACTTTCTCCTGCCAGGCATTCAATGAATCCAACAATAATCTGGGCTCATCATCCAGGTCTATTTCCACCTTCGCCTCTCTTCTCCTGGTTCGGATCACTTGATCTCCTTGGGTGACTCCTCGCCCGAAGTGCAAACCTCCTCAAAGCCTATGCAAGCAGGAGACATCCCCAGCCTCCGAAAGCTCTCCCTCTGACCACCGACCACCGAGTCAGAAGATGAACGGAAAAAGCCTGTTGGACCCGCATCCGCGATGGCCTTAAACACAAAGGGAATAAGATGTTCAAAATGAGGGGGAACCTGTTGGCCCAAGAGGTTACACTCTCCAATTGTTTTATGTTTTGATGATGACAAACCAAATATGAGCTATTTGGTACTAACAAGTTTGTTAAGATAAGTTTCAGGTTTGTACCATGTTTAGAGTCCATTCGCTTAGCTATTGCAAGAACTTCTAAATTCCACAAAGCAAGGAAGGCAAATTGCACATCAAGGAAGGATCATAGAAGAGAAGGCACTAGCAAGGCATTGGATGGCTCAAAGACTTGAAGATAGCACAAGAAGTCTTCATGTAACTTGTTTTTCAGTTTATAGTTTGTTAAAGAATAGTGGATAGGTTTGAAGCTCTATCACACACGTTTTTGCGCACATGCTCATTCCAAAATAATTTCTTATAAATTATACAAAAATATTTTGCATACAAGATTTTGCCTACAGATATATGTTTGTGTTTTATACTAATCCCTGTTCAAAAGTATTTTTGATAAAATCAAAATCCTCTTTTATTTCTTTTTAAATTTGGCTTTTTGACCTGATCCGGTCGACCGGGTCGGTCGACCGAGCCTATGTCAGTCTGGTCCGGTCGACCGAACCAGTCGACCGAAGTCCTGGCAGATGCACGTATCCGTGTGCACGTCTGTCGGTCGACCGGGGCGGTCGACCAGACTATTTATTTTTTGTCACAGTTTGTATCAGTCGACCGGGTCGGTCAACCGATAGCCTGTAACGGTCAAATTTTTATACTACCGGTCGACCGGCCCGGTCGACCGATCCGACCGTTTGAACAGTAACGGGCAGATTTTTAAGTGCTGTTTATTTTTGTCTTTTGTATTTAAAAATCCGTTTAAGGATATATTTTGATCTAATTACCTCCTAAACATCTGTAATTATGTTTTATCCCTAAACCCTAGCCCTCTCCTATAAATAGGGGTGTTTGGGGAGAGATTGGTTACAACAACAATCTTTGCAAAAATTCAAAAGTTTAAGGCTTTCAAAGTTCTTGGTTTTTGAGCTAAATTCTCTCAATTTCTGAAGGGTTTTCAAAAGTTTTTCTCTGATTTCAAATTCTTTTCCTTACACACAAAAGAGCTTCATTCCTACTCAATATTCTCTAAGGACCTTTGTAAGGGAAGAGATATTTGAAAGAGAGAGTTTGTGGTCTTTTGACTACCAAGGAAATTTCTTGTACTGAGATTGTGGAGTTGGATACTCCATTGTAATTGAGATCTTTGTGATAGTGGAAGTAGCTAGAATCCTTCTGGGGAAGGCGGGGAGTAGAGCTGGGTGCTCGAACCTCGATAACATATCTTTGTGTTTGCGATTGGTTTACATTCTTGCAATTCTTACTCTATTTTGCTTGCTCTTATTATTTACTCATCATATTCATTGTCATACTTACTTGCTAGCATTCATCTTGTGATTGTTGTAGCTTTAAATTTTTTATTTGCCCTTGATTAGCATTGTCACCTATTCACCCCCCCTCTAGGTGACTTTTCAATTGGTATCAGAGCTTGGACTCTAGGTTTGGCTTAACATCCATAGAGAGATCCTTAAAATATTGCTAATCAACATTTCCATTCATACATTCATACACTAGTAAACATGGCCGACAACATTAAAACCCCACCTAAATTTGATGGACTCAACTTCCCTATTTGGAAGGTTAGGATGACTATCTTTTTGCAATCACTAGGTAGTTTAGTGGCTAAGTCTTTGACCAAACCCTATGTAGCACCCAATGAAGATGAGAGCACTTGGACCGACTTCAACTTTTGAGAATATGAGGCTAACTCAAAAGCCCAAAACTCCCTTTTAACCGCCTTGAATGAGGATGACCTTACACGGGTAATTCATTGCCAATCCGCCTATGAGATTTGGCAACACTTATTGGTCACACATGAAGGGACTTCACAAGTCAAGAGAGCTAAGATAGATCTCTTGAGGTCTCAATATGAATCATTCAAAATGCTTGATGAAGAATCTATTGATTGTATGATTACTCGTTTCACTAAAATTACAAATGGTCTTTCTTCATTAGGTGACGTCATCTCCAATGATCAAAAGGTGCGCAAAGTGATACGGGCTCTTCCACCATCTTGGGAGATCAAGGCCACCACCTTAAAGGAGTTGAACGACAAGGACGAGATGGACATCATTAGTCTCATTGGGAACCTAAAGACCCATGAGATGGAGAAGAAAGCAAGAGATGAGGCAACTACTTCAAAGAAGAAATCCATTGCCTTTAAGACTTCATCCACCAATGATGACGATGATGAAGACGAAGAAGAAGATGAGGAGCTAACTCTACTTGTGCGGAATGTCAAGAGATTGTACCGAAAGAACAAGTTCAACTTCCGGAGAAGATTCGAAGGCAAAGAGGAGCAGAAGATCATTTGCTATAATTGCCGCAAACCCGGACATATCATGGCGGATTGTCCGGAGTTCAAGAAGAAAATGACTTCCTCCTTCAAGCCAAAGAAGCCGGAGGAAAAGAAAGCCTACAAAGCAACATGGGATTCGGAAAGCGAGTCCGAAGAGGAGGTGGATCAAGCTAATATGTGTTTCATGGCAAACACACCTAAGGTAACCCCTCAATCCCATGATGATGAAGATGATGAACTAAGTAAGGAAGTTCTAGTACATGCATTTGTAGAACTTTCTGAAACTTATGATAATAAGAAACTTGAATGCTTAAAATTACAAAAAGAAGTTGCTTTTCTTAAAAATCAACTTGCTTTGGTTTCAAAAGAAAAAGATGACATTTCTTCTAATTTCATTTTCATGCAAAAAGAATTTTGTGCCTACAAGAGTGCTTGTAAGGCAAAATCTCCTATTATTGATGAAAAAGAAATTTCTTCTTTTAAATCCAAAATGAATGATTTTGAAAAAGTGTTAAATGATTGTGCTTTTAATACCAAGAAACTTGAGAACATGTTTTCTAAGAAGCCCACTTCACATGCTCACACTTCAAATAATACTTCTCATGCTAAATCTTTTCATGCTCACAATGCCCATGCTCACAAATCACACACTCACTATGCTTTTAGATATGGTAGAGTGTATAGATGCACATATTGTGGCAAAAATGGACATTTAGCTAAATTTTGTTATGATAAATTGCATAGTTCAAATAATCTTGTTTGGGTTAATGGCTCTAACCCTCATGGACCCAAGAAAATGTGGGTACCAAAATCAAGTCCTAAAATGTTTGATGTAGGTACACACCAAGGCTCCAAGACGTAGGGAGCGGTGGTACCTTGATAGTGGTTGTTCGAGACACATGACATGGGACATCAACAACTTCACAACCCTATCAAGGTACAAGGAAGGTGGCTCCGTCACCTTCGGGGATGATTCCAAAGGCACCATCATCGGTATCGGTAATATTCAAATTGGTTCATCTCCTATTATAGAGAATGTTGTTTTAGTAGATGGTTTAAAACATAATTTGCTTAGCATTAGCCAACTTTGTGATCGTGGACTTAAAGTTGTTTTTGATGATTCCTCATGCAAGATTCTTGATGTTAAATCCGATGTTTGTATTCTTACCGGTTTTCGTGATAATAATGTTTATATTATTGACATGCTTAATTTAGATTGTTCTACTAAATGCTTAAATGATTTTGATGAAAATTCTTGGCTTTGGCATAGAAGATTAGGACATGCATCTTTTGACCATATCTCTAGGATTAATTCAAAGGAATTGGTGAAGGGTATACCTTGCTTGGATTTTGAGAAAGACCGCATTTGTAGTGCGTGCCAACTTGGGAAACAAACCAAGTCTTCCTTCAAACCAATCAAGGATATCATGTCAACTAGGCCTTTAGAATTAATTCATATGGATCTTTTTGGACCAACTAAAACTAAAAATTTAAATGGAAGTAGATTTGCATTTGTTTTGATTGATGATTTCTCCCGTTTTACTTGGGTTTTCTTTTTGCAAAATAAAGATCAAACTTTTTCTCATTTTAAGATTTTTCGAAAAAGAGTTGAAAAAGAAAAGGGTTTTCCGATTTTGAGAATAAGAAGTGATAGAGGTGGTGAGTTTATTAACCAACTCTTCATGACTTATTGTGATGAAAAGGGAATTAAGCATGAAACGTCTTGTCCTAGAACTCCACAACAAAATGGAGTTGTAGAAAGGAAAAATAGAACACTTCAAGAGATGGCTAGGACAATGATAAGTGAATATGACCTCCCTCAATATTTATGGGCCGAGGCCGTAAACACCGCATGCTATATATCGAATCGTATTTATTTGTACAAAAATTCTTCAAAAACATCATTTGAAATGTATCATTCTAGAAAACCAAATGTTGCATATTTTAAAGTTTTTGGATGCAAGTGTTTTGTTTTAAATACTAAGGATAATTTGGGTAAATTTGATGCTAAGGCTTATGAGGCTATCTTTGTTGGATATTCCTCTACTAGCAAAGCATATAGAGTTTTCAATAGATCTACACTAACCATTGAAGAATCCATGCATGTTAAATTTGAAGAATCTAATGTGGTTGTTGAGAATGTTGTAGAGATTGAACCACTAGGTGAAGACATGAAGAGACTATCCTTGAAGGACTCACCCACTCAAGAAGAAAAGCTAGATCCTATTGGTGAAGTTCAAGAGGATAAGGAGGAAAGCACTCAACCGCTTCCTAAAGCTTGGAGATACGCTACAAATCATCCTAAGGAGCTCATCTTGGGTGATGCATCTAAAGGAGTCACAACGCGCTCCAAACTCCATGACATATGTGGTAACTTTGCTTTTATTTCTCATTTTGAACCCAAAGGCATTCTCGAAGCCGAGACCGACCCATATTGGTTGCTTGCCATGCAAGAGGAACTCAATCAATTTGAGCGCAACCAAGTTTGGCACCTTGTTCCTAAGCCCCACGATAGACCAATAATTGGTACTAAGTGGATCTTTAGAAACAAGATGGATGAGTCCGGAAATGTCATTAGGAATAAAGCTAGGTTAGTGGCCCAAGGTTACACTCAAGTTGAGGGAATTGACTTTGAGGAGACCTTTGCACCCGTAGCACGGCTTGAAGCCATACGGATGACACTAGCTTTTGCATGTTTTAAAAATTTTAAACTTTTTCAAATGGATGTAAAAAGTGCATTTTTAAATGGTTTTATTAATGAAGAAGTTTATGTTTCTCAACCTCCCGGTTTTATTGATCATGTTCATCCCGATTTTGTTTTTAAACTTGATAAAGCTTTGTATGGATTGAAACAAGCTCCAAGAGCTTGGTATGAAAGGCTTTCTAGTTTTCTCATTTCAAATGATTTTATTAAAGGCAAAGTAGACACAACTCTCTTTACTAAGCATGTTGAGAATGATATTTTAATTGTGCAAATTTATGTTGATGATATAATTTTTGGATCTACTAATGAGCTTTTATGCAAGGATTTTGAGAAGGTAATGCAACTAGAATTTGAAATGTCTTCCATGGGTGAGCTCAATTTCTTCCTTGGACTCCAAATCAAGCAATTGCAATACGGAACCTTCATTAACCAAGCCAAGTACGCAAAGGAGCTAGTAAAGAAGTTTGGGCTTGAAGGATCAAAGGCTTGCAACACTCCAATGGCAACTACAACCAAGCTTGATAAGGACGAACAAGGTAAAAATGTTGATATTAAATTATATAGAAGCATGATAGGAAGTCTTTTATATTTAACGGCAAGTAGGCCGGATATCATGTTTAGTGTGTGTCTTTGTGCTAGATTTCAATCGTGTCCTAAAGAGTCTCATCTTATTGCGGTAAAACGCATTCTTCGTTATATTAAGGGCACAATTGGAATGGGTCTTTGGTATCCAAAAACTATAGATTTTTCAATGACTAGTTATTCGGATGCCGATTATGCGGGTTGTAGAGTAGATAGAAAGAGTACTAGTGGGACATGTCAATTTCTTGGTAATTGTCTTGTTTCATGGTCCTCTAGGAAACAAAATTCCGTAGCTCTCTCAACCGCCGAGGCGGAGTATGTTGCCGCGGGGGCTTGTTGTGCACAAGTCCTTTGGATGAAACATACTCTCCTTGATTTTGATTTGCACTTTGATCATATAAAAATATTTGTGATAATACTAGTACTATACACATGACCAAAAATGCAAATCAACATAGTAAGACCAAGCACATTGAGATTAGATATCACTTTCTTAGAGATCATTTTGAGAAAGGTGATATAGATATTGATTATGTTTCCACGGATTTACAACTAGCCGATATTTTCACTAAACCTCTTGATTTTGCTAGATTTTCGTTTATTTGTGGAGAACTTAATGTTTGTATTATTGAATAAACATGTTTTTCATAACCCTTTTTGATGTATGACAAAAAGGGGGAGAATAAGTTTACATGGACAAAAATAAGTTCATTTGGTCTTGGTTCCATATGAATTTATATGTTTTGTTGTTTTGTTTTGTTTTTATGAGTTTTTGTGTTTTAAATAAATTCTTGTGTTTTAGTTGTTTTTGGTATTTTTGTATCAAGAGCAATTTTTGTGTTTTATTTGTTTTAATTGGTTTCAATAATTGGTGCATCATTTCAATTATTGGCATCTAGAGCATACTCTTGTGTTTTAAGTATAGCATAATTTGAGGGGGAGTTTTCTCCTACCCTATATTTTTGTTAATAGCCTATTTGTTTTGTCATCATCAAAAAGGGGGAGATTGTTGGCCCAAGAGGTTACACTCTCCAATTGTTTTATGTTTTGATGATGACAAACCAAATATGAGCTATTTGGTACTAACAAGTTTGTTAAGATAAGTTTCAGGTTTGTACCATGTTTAGAGTCCATTCGCTTAGCTATTGCAAGAACTTCTAAATTCCACAAAGCAAGGAAGGCAAATTGCACATCAAGGAAGGATCATAGAAGAGAAGGCACTAGCAAGGCATTGGATGGCTCAAAGACTTGAAGATAGCACAAGAAGTCTTCATGTAACTTGTTTTTCAGTTTATAGTTTGTTAAAGAATAGTGGATAGGTTTGAAGCTCTATCACACACGTTTTTGCGCACATGCTCATTCCAAAATAATTTCTTATAAATTATACAAAAATATTTTGCATACAAGATTTTGCCTACAGATGTATGTTTGTGTTTTATACTAATCCCTGTTCAAAAGTATTTTTGATAAAATCAAAATCCTCTTTTATTTCTTTTTAATTTGGCTTTTTGACCTGATCCGGTCGACCGGGTCGGTCGACCGAGCCTATGTCAGTCTGGTCCGGTCGACCGAACCAGTCGACCGAAGTCCTGGCAGATGCACGTATCCGTGTGCACGTCTGTCGGTCGACCGGGGCGGTCGACCGGACTATTTATTTTTTGTCACAGTTTGTATCAGTCGACCGGGTCGGTCGACCGATAGCCTGTAACGGTCAAATTTTTATACTACTGGTCGACCGGCCCGGTCGACCGATCCGACCGTTTGAACAGTAACGGGCAGATTTTTAAGTGCTGTTTATTTTTGTCTTTTGTATTTAAAAATCCGTTTAAGGATATATTTTGATCTAATTACCTCCTAAACATCTGTAATTATGTTTTATCCCTAAACCCTAGCCCTCTCCTATAAATAGGGGTGTTTGGGGAGAGATTAGTTACAACAACAATCTTTGCAAAAATTCAAAAGTTTAAGGCTTTCAAAGTTTTTGGTTTTTGAGCTAAATTCTCTCAATTTCTGAAGGGTTTTCAAAAGTTTTTCTCTGATTTCAAATTCTTTTCCTTACACACAAAAGAGCTTCATTCCTACTCAATATTCTCTAAGGACCTTTGTAAGGGAAGAGATATTTGAAAGAGAGAGTTTGTGGTCTTTTGACTACCAAGGAAATTTCTTGTACTGAGATTGTGGAGTTGGGTACTCCATTGTAATTGAGATCTTTGTGATAGTGGAAGTAGCTAGAATCCTTCTGGGGAAGGCGGGGAGTAGAGCTGGGTGCTCGAACCTCGATAACATATCTTTGTGTTTGCGATTGGTTTACATTCTTGCAATTCTTACTCTATTTTGCTTGCTCTTATTATTTACTCATCATATTCATTGTCATACTTACTTGCTAGCATTCATCTTGTGATTGTTGTAGCTTTAAATTTTTTATTTGCCCTTGATTAGCATTGTCACCTATTCACCCCCCCTCTAGGTGACTTTTCAGAACCTAGACCAGCTATTTCTTTTCAAAAGATTACACCAGATATTTACAATCAACAACAGAAAAATCAAAGAAGACAAACTCTCAATCACTCACTTGACATTTGCCTTTTCGAAAGGCCTCGGAAGAAGAAGCCGGAAGAACCGCTTCCTCAACGGCAGCCTGGGTCACCTGCCCAACATCGGGAACGGCCGGCGGACGTCTAGTCACCAGGGGCACAACGTTGCCTGCTGAGTATATGGAAAGGTCTCCCCAATGACAATTGAGGAAACATCGGCTACCCGCTCTGCGTCAAACGCAATCGACAGGAGGCCTGATATCAAGGGCGCTGCATCCCAAGACAGAAGGTCTTGAGAGGCTCCACCTCGACAGCATGGATAGCATCGCCCTCAAGAGGATCCTGACCTTCCCCCTTAAGGAAGGACCTAATATCAAGCAAATACTTCAGAAACACTCCACGCTTCCTATCTTCGTACCCCTTTTATACTTTTTGAATTTAAACACCGTCATCGTGCGTTGACAGTCAACTATAGCCTCCTATTCATGCGCTTTGGCTTCATCGAGGGCAATCTGTGCCCTGTCCAAGTCATCGTTAAGATGATTGGTCATCAATAATGCACATTTTTATTCACGTTTTCATACTTAATTTTTATAAAACATTACTATTTAATTTATTTATTTTTTAGTAATGTGCGGGCCTCCATAATCCAAGAGAAAGCCCAAAAGAAGCCCAAAATCCCATAACAATTATGAAAATAAAGATTAATTGGGAAGATAAAGGAAATATCTTTTATCTCTTATTTAAATTTAGATTTCAAATTAATTTAATTTTAAATTTAGAGGAGAAGAAGGATAGAATAAGATGAATCCTCATCTCAATTAAAGATAGAGGTGTACTTCTATTTAAATCTGATTGCTTGCACCACAGGATGAAGATAAAGGGGAGAAAATCTGAATTTAACTCGGATTTAAAGATAGCTTGATTTTCAAGTTATCTAGGAGATCGACATATTTCAAAAATTCGGAGATCCACCGAAGATTATGAGGATAGATCACCAGATGGATGGACCAAAGGAAGCCACGCACCAAAGTGGTGATCCATCTCCCTATCGGCCCTTTGGTGGCGGTTTGTGTGGCGATTGAAGGGCAGTGTTCATATGAGACTCTACTTCCCAAATCTCCTATAAATACCCCTGCAGAGCAACAGAGGAGAGGCATCTCAAAGATTGAGTATAGGATTTTTGTTAGCCATTTAATTTTTTGAATTTCTTTGTATTATTTTGCTTTCTATTTAGAGAAGAAGATTTTTGAAAAAGAAGAAGAACTTGTAATTGGCCGGTGATATCCATTAATAAAGGTTCATTATTATTTTCATCTCTCTTATTTTTCAATTTAATTGTTTTATTGCTTTAGTTTCTTTTATTTGCTTTTGTTCTTTTCTTTTTTTATGCAACTTTCTTTCTTCATAATAAATCCTGAAAATATTAAAAATATGAATAACTAAATTAACTTGTAATTTGCTAATCTCTATCAACTAAGATGAATCTAAAAGATGAACTGATTGAAATCCATTCTTATTAGAAACCCTCGGATTAAATTGATAATTCTTGAAGATGAATAATTAATTAAGTTGAATTAATTTAGAGTTGTACATTTTTATGATTATTATTAGCTCATATTTAGAAACTTTAATAGCATCTTGTTAGGTTTAAAAGACTTTCTTATGCAATGCTTAGAAATTAGGTTGAACTAAAATTTAATTTTAATTAGTGTACTCTAATTAGGGTTTACAATATTATTACTTATCTTACTTGATTCATAGTCAAAACCCTAAGGTAGATCTTTATAGATTCAATATGATGTTCTTCTCTCTTAGACTAACACTTAGTTGTGGTAGATGATTAGTAGACTATAATCTCCTTTGCTTAATTAAATTCTTTTTCTTACAATCAATATTCTTTTTCCAAGCTATTTGTTAGAGAATTAGTTTCAAAAAGCTTTCATTGCATCCTTCCCTGTGGATCGACCCTCTAGCCCTTGCTATGTGGATAAATTGAGAAGAGACTAAGAACTTTTTAACTTTAACTTTTCTTTATTTCAATTCAATTTTTCTTCTTCAATCAAAATTTTGGCGCCGTTATCGGGAAGGGAACGTCATGATATTCTCTAAACTATTTTTTTTTTGTTTCTGTCTGCAGGATCTGATAACAGGAAAATTCACTACAGCTCATGAAACTTAGCAACTCTGTGCCTCTACCCTAGAAGACAAAGCTAGAGGAAATGCAAAGAAGCCACATTTTCGCGGCTACTGCCACATTTTTGCAGCAAAAGTAACTCCATATTGCTTCAATTTTTGCAGGTCTGCTACAACTTGCAACTACTATTTTCTGCAGTTGATAATTTTTCTCTGTGATCATCCTGTATACTTCTAATTAATTAAGAGTAAGTTATTAGTTGATTAACATAAAAAAAAATTTAGACTCTTGCATCGTAGGCATGTGTCTATTTAAATTTTTTAGTTTTTGTTGAAGAGTGTTGGCGACAAGGTACGTCCACATTGCATATAGACTAGGAAGCACTCTTGGCTGATTTACTGCTTTTGAGTATAATTCTTTTCTATTGTTTGTATACGTGTACTAATACATCTTAAGAGTAAAACCCATAAACAACATAAGGTGGGGACGTCATTACCCTTCCTTGGCCCACAAACCATTTTCGTTGCACTCACAACCCTAACCCTAAATTAAAAATTGGTTGGATATTGACCTTAAGTTAACTCGGGCTCATTAAGAGATTGACTGAAGGAGGAAGTTGTTCAAAATTAACTCTTGCCAAATCGGTGACTAGATAGGGTAGTGAGGAGTGAAACCCCGAAGGTTGGTGGTTTGGCATATTAGGCCCATCTTTGACGGATACCTCCCACCGATCTTGCCACCTACTTGGCTGATTAAATTTTGGTTAAGGTCGGTAATATACTTCCCAAAGACAGTCTAAAGTTAGGAGTCGTCTAGGTCTAGGCTTACCATTGATTAGGATTTTTGATTTTTTTTTCTTGATTGATTGGGTGAACTTACTTGTTTAACTGTGCATGTTAGCTTGGTCGAGAGAACTAGCTACATCTAGACTGACTAGGAACGGTTTACCACCTGAACTCTAACCCGATCCATACATTGCACAACCACCATCACTGCAGGATATCTTCTCTCTTATAAGGACCTCTCTTCCATCTTGCATTAAGCTCCTCGATGTAGGAGACAACTAATTTGAACTGAAACCACAATACATCAACACTCTTCTCGAGTTCATGAATTTGAATCTGAAGATGCATACTTTTTCCATAAGAGAATTTGAGGAAGTATGTCTCATGACGAAAATACCCAACCTAGGAGCAGACGTCGTTAAGTTCGCTTTATCCTGTTCTCTTTGAAAGACTTAGTAAAGAAATGGCTCTACAATTTAAAAGCCAGTTCCATATCATCATAAGATAATTTTGTCAAGGCCTTCTTGAAGAAATTCTATCCTATTCACAAGACTGCGCAAATTAGGAAAAGATCTTGTAGTTTAAGCAAACAACTAATGAATCTTTTTGGAAGTACTTCGAACGCTTTAAGGACCTCCTTGCCCAATGTTCTCATCATGGGATAGAGAAATGACGACTTTGCCAATCTTATTATGATGGATTAGAATATCAAACGAAAACCCTATTAGAATCCATGTGCTAAGGAGGATTTTTGAAAAAGAACGAAGACGAAGGATAGTTATTATATGAAGACTTAGCTGGTAAGATCATCCAATGAGAAACAACTCCGGAAAAATTTAGAACTATCAACTCTACCTCTTCTGAAGGAGTTGCCCATTCTATTGAGGCAAACATAGCTATCGAAGCCAAACTAGCTATTGTAATGTGAAGACTAGAAGCTCTAGAAACTAAGGAGCCAGTCTCCAAGTCAGCCCAACACCCTCGGCGGGCTGTACTTACTGTTAGGCCATGAACCACGTGTTCGAGAAATGTCCCGTCTTTTTATCTCATCAAATGTTGACAGAAAATATGAATGCAGCCTTCACAAGGCCCGCCAATAATCTATAATCATCCACCTATAATCCGGTTGGAGAAATCACCCAAATTTCTTATGGGGACCAAACAATAATGATCAATCAAAGCCAAAAGTCTCCAACAATTTCCAACAATCTCCCTATCAGCAAAATTTCCTCAACCAAAGTCCTCCACCCTCTTTCCAAAATTCATATATGAAAACAAGACTCTCAAATATGGAAAGAAAGATGGACACTCTAGTTAAAAGTCAAGAAACACTAGCTCAAGTTATGACTAGAATATAGATGCAATTGAGTCAAATGTAATCCAATTAGTGAAAGACAAAAGGGAACTCTACTAAGTCAACCATTGCCAAACCCTAGGAATCCTAGGCAAGCAATGAGGCTCAAGATCCAAACTATTGGTTCATACATTGAGATCAGAGAAACAAGTTGATAATCAAGTATCCATGCCACCAGACCCGACTCAAACATCCACTTCATCTAGTTCCGCTCCACCTCCCGAAGTTGATAAGTCAGCAAAACAAGTGCACCAACCTGTAACCCCATTTCCGAATAGGCTTAGGAATAATAATGCAAATATGCAGAAAATACTTGAGGTGTTCAATCATGTTAGGCTTAATATATCACTTCTTGATGCAATCAAACAAGTCCCAGTTATACCAAATTCCTTAAGGACATGTGCACTAAGAAAAGAGAGACAAATGTGCCCAAGAAGGTCTTCTTAGCTACTAACATTAGTGAGCTATTATCTAACCAGATCCCAGTCAGGTATAAAGATCCTAGTTGTCCCACCCTTTCTTGCACAACAAGCCAAGCCAAAATTAGTAGAGTACTTTTTGGTTTGGGAGCAAGCATTAATTTGCTTCCCTTTTTCGTATATCAACAACTTGGGTTAGGCAAATTCGCCCAACTCAAGTTACGATCCAGCTAGCTAACCAAACAATTAAGGTTCCAAAAGGAGAAATCAACAATGTTCTTATACGTGTATGATAGTTCATTTACCCAGTGGATTTCATTGTTCTATAGACACAACCCGTGTCTAATCGTACTTCCCAAACTCCCATCGTCTTGGGACACACGTTCCTCATGACTGCCATTGCAATCATAAATTATAGAAACGGATCCATAAGACTGACCTTTGGAGACATGCTAAGGAAGTCAATGTTTTCAACTTAAGTAAACACCCTACGACATGGACGACCAACCCTTTGAGGTCAACCTAATTGAAAATATGACTAGTGAGGATAGAGAGAAGATAGAACTAGAAGCAAACTATGATACCGAGTTGAAATCTGAGAATTTTAACCTTCACAAGATAGTCAATTCTACGATTGAGTAGGCATCAAGCACAAGTTCATTAGATCAGGAGCCAATAAGTCTTACTCCACCACCAATCGAGTCATCCCCTTCCTTAGAGCTAAAAAATCTTGCCCAAGCATCTCAATATGAAATCACCTAGAGGGGGGGTGAATAGGTGACTAGCTAATCTAATGATGAATTAATGTGGAATAAAAACTTTTTATGCAAACTAAAATATTATGCACAACACACCAAGTATAACACAAGAGTGCAGCCGGATTTCCCGTGAAGGGCTCTAGACTATCTCCTCAAGATTCCTCTAGATAAGAGTTGAGGTACCGCTATGGCTCTCTTGGTTGAATACAAGTGTGAGCAAACAACCCCAAGCATATACCAATAAAGCACAATAAATATCAAGCATATAAAGAGATAAGCAATGTAAGCATGCAAGATATAAATACAAGTGAGAGATACAGAGAGAGCAATCGCAAGCACGGGAGATTTGTTTCGAGGTTCGAGCACCCTTGCTCTACGTCCCTGCCTTCAACACTTGAAGTATTTTCACTATAAAACGATCCCACCGGATCACTCGGTGCCGCAGCACCTACAAGGAGTTCACACTAGAACTCTTGAACTCACTAGTCCCCTCACTTGTTCCCGCAAGAACAAAGACACTCAAGCACGCAAGCTTGCCGAGGCCGCACCTCTATACTGAGTTCTCACTAGAACCCGAAACAATGCGAACTGCAAGTCCGCCTCCTCAAAACAAGAAGGAACACTTTGGTGATCTAAACACTTTGATCACCTAAAAACAATCTCACAACAACTCTCCTATGGGAATGATATAGCAATGAAAAGCTCAAGTATGTTTGAGAAAAACTAGGATTGATTGTGGTGAAAAACTCAAGAAAATTATTTTGAAAAACTCTTGATAAACTTTCCTTTTGATTTGGAAATTCTGGCTCTTAAACAAGTGGAGATAAACACTGAGAAGTGTAGGAAAAAACTGGATTAAAAACCCACTCAAAATCTTGTGGAAAACAGTTCAAGGGAGCCCCAATTTATAAGCTAACAAAAACTAGCCGTTGGGGTCTAAATCAGTAGCTGACGCTGCTCGACCGTTAACGGTCGGATTTCCAACCGTTGTGCCACCAGTCGACCGACCGATCGACCGAGACCTGGATACAGAGAGCAGAAGCTCTCTGCCAGTCGACCGCCCGGTCGACCGGGGCCAGATCCAGAGAGCAGAGCTCTCTGGCGGTCAACTGGGTCGTCGACCGGCCCTCCAGCCAAACAAAGCCGTGCATGTTTGTGCACGTCGGTCGATCGCCCGGTCGACCAGCAGAAGGCGAGAAACAACATATTAGGGATTTAAAAACTTGTAATTTTTCCTTCAATAAAATCTCATAAATTCTCTAAAAATCTACAAAAATAAGTTCAGTAATATACTTTGAAATACAAACATGTTTGAGTAAAAATCAAAACAAGTTACAAACATTTTGAACTATTTTTGTAATATGAAAGTTTTGCCTTAAATAAAAATCTGTATTTTTCCAAAATGATTTTTCCAAAACTTCTCCAAATATAAAAACAAGATATTCTAAACACTTTTAAAGCTTAGTGTGTATGTGATTGGTCTCTAATGTTGCATATTTAATATCATATTTCCATACTTATTTTAGAATAAAAGCCTGCATTGTCCTAATTAATTGTTTAATTTATTTGCAGGCCCAATCCTTAAGGAGATGAAGAGAAATGAGCCCAAAAGCCCACCAGAATTTTGAATTAAATCAGAATTAATTCGCACACACTAAATCAGGGCAAAATCAAGAGGTTGAAACCGGTTGAGAAGAATCCTCTCAGAATCGATCGATTAAAGCCAAGAATCCAAGGTCATTTCGTCAGAATCCGGGGCTAAAACGAAGAAACCAACAAAGGATAAAGCTAGAAGAAACTCCCAGGATGACCCACCAACAGGGTGTGGCCATCTGGCCACACCCTGGCCGCGGAAACGCGGCCCAAGCCGCGTTTTCGCGGCTTTGTTGGGGAGTTAGGGGGAGCGTTTGCTCCCCCGACCTCCCCGGGATCCTATAGAGTGGGTTTTTGCCTATAAAAGGCCTGTACTTGCGCTGAAAAAGGGACGACAATGCAGATTAGGATTTAGCCTAGTTTTAATTCTTTGTAGTTTAGGTTTTTCTTTTCTTTTTATGTAACTTGTATGTAAACTTAGGATAGAAGAAGATTCATGTAAGTAAGAGAGAGAGGCTGATGTTGAGAGTGACACCGATGTACCCTCCTCCTTTCTTCCATTGTCTCTGCAAGTAATAAAGGTAAAAGCTTCTTTTTATGTTCGTATTTTGTTTTGCTTTCCTCTTCCTCTTTCTACTTTACCTTGGTTGTATTTGTTGAGTTTACAAGTGAATTCTAAAGCGAGTATAACTAAGCTACGTGAGAGCCAGCGATAGTTCATGAAGACGTTCTCCTCTTCCAAGCTCCGCATCACTTCGTTCTTGGTATGCTTGACGATATAATGTGCACGAGGACTGAGCTCGAGTTTATGATCTATGCGTTGAACGCCTCCAAAGCAAAAAGGTAGAACTTGCAAAAGGTTTCCAAGTAAGTCATAAATCAACCTAGGTAAGTATTTCTTCACTCTTCATTCTTTCTTTCCTTTTCTTTCTTAGTTTAGATCACCAACCACCTCCTCCAACTCTTTCTTCTCCACTTCATTTGTACATAGTCGCTTCTTTCGTTTTCTGATTTTTCCACCTTCTTCATCTCTCGCTTTCTCCTTAACTTTAATATAATTCTTTTTCCATTTTCTTTTCTTAAGAAACAAAGAAGAATCTTCGTTTGGGTTTTATAACGATTTCAATAAAACTGTAAACGCTTCTATCGCAAAACCCTCCTTGTGGATCACGACCCGCATAGCCACTTGCTATAGCGGAAGAATTGAGCACTTGCACATCTTCTTTCTTAAATTCTGAAATCTCATATTTTGTGTGCAGGTTGTACCTCAATCAAATTTTGGCGCCGTTGCCGGGAAGGGTAACATGTTTTTTATTGAAATCTGAAATTTTTTTGAAATTTTTTTAGAACTAAACGAATTTTCTTCTCTGTTGCAGGTTACAGGGCAATCAAAGCAGGAAATTAATATTGCAGTGACATACAAGTGGCCTTGGGCCTCTGCTCTAGAAAGCAGAGACCAAGGGCCCTCTGAATTGCCGCGTTTCCACGGCAAAAGCCGCGGATCCGCGGCAAGGACGAGTTGACTACTAACAGGTTTTTGCAGGGCTGCTTTCTTTGCAAATTCTAGTTCTATGCAATTCTTTATTTCCTATATGCCATCACATAAGCCTGCTAAATAATCAACAGTAAAACGTTTGTTGCAAAAGTTAAAAATTGATTAGACGTTTGCATTTTAGGCACGCGTTTTTTTCAATTCATTTATTTTTACTGTTGAAGAGTGCTGGAGCAAGGTACGTATGCATTGCATTTAGCATAGGACTCACTTCTTGGTTGATTTATATCACTTTGAGTGAATCTTACATATCTTGTACACTTGCACAAAAATTATTTTAAGGGCACTAACCCATAACAAGATAAGGTAGGGATTTAATCACCCTTCCTTAGCCCAAAATCAGAATCCAAGCACTCACTAACCCAAGCCTAACTTAAAATGAGTAGACGTTGGCCCTAGGGACATCTCGGACTCAATTAGGAGATTATCCTAAGGGGGAAAGGTGTTGGAACTTGACTCTTGCCAAATCAGTGTCTAGGAAAGGGATTAAGGCCGAAAGCCCGAAGGTTGGTGGTTATTTAATTAAGGAACGTCTTTTGACGGAAAACCTCCCACCAACCTTGCCCTGACCTGGCTGATTAGCTTGTGGTCAAGGTCTACATTAAACCTCCCGTGGACAGTCTAACCAGTTAGGAGTTGTCTAGGTCTAGGTCTACCCTAACTTAGGTTAGAATTTTTTCTTTCTTGCTTGTTTATTTGTTTGTTTTTCTTTCTTTTTGTTTGTATTCCATTGTGTGATATGGCTTATAATAATAATTTTTCCAACTATAATAATAATCCATATTACACATCAAACTCTTTTTCGGATATTACCAACCCGGCATATCATGACTTTAACCAACCTAGTGTGCCGGATTGGTCTTATCCGAATCAATATAACCCATGTCCCCCATCGTATGACTATAATTTCCATAACGATTTCAACTCTTCACAGAGTCAGTGGGGATTCACCTACCCCGAGTCAAATTTTCAACCAAATTATCCCCCTTCTCCACCTAGTCCACAATATTTCCAAGAGTCATACTCAGTTCCACCAGTCCAAAATAGAAGACCATCAATTTTAGAAAGGAGTATGCGTGAGTCCAAACAACAATCACAAAATCTGCTGGACTCACAATTTCACTACCACTTCCAAGACAACTCTTCATCTTTTCATCAAAACAATGAACCCATCAACTATGAAAAGATGCTTGAAGCCATGACTCAGGCTCAAAACGCTCGTAATCGTGACATAGATATGATGGTCGAATCTCTATGTTCCCACCGTCCTGATGTCACTTACCATTCTGTTAGAGCAGAAGAGTCATGTTGTTTTGAAAATCAAGATTCTATTTCAGAACAACCATTTGAACTTGCCCAAACTCCAAATTTTGAAAAAGATATTGACAGTTTGGCAAGTTATTCCTTTCCTGAAATAGAACTTGAGAATGAATATGATCTTGAACCCCAACTTAGTGATTCAATTCTTCTTTCTGATTCAATAATGACTCCGGTATCTTCACCTGACTTCAATCTTTTCCCGGAGTCAACATTGGATCCTGTACCAATTCATAATGAAATTGAATCAACCATCTTTGAGGATCATATTGAACTTGACCAATTATACACTTTTGAAGATCCTATTGACAAATTGGCAAGTTCTCAATTTTTTGATATTGAACTCAATGAGATATGTGACCTAGATTCTCAAATCTGTGATCCAGTTCAAACCCACTCAAAATCTTGTGGAAAACAGTTCAAGGGAGCCCCAATTTATAAGCTAACAAAAACTAGCCGTTGGGGTCTAAATCAGTAGCTGACGCTGCTCGACCGTTAACGGTCGGATTTCCAACCATTGTGCCACCAGTCGACCGACCGATCGACCGGGACCTGGATACAGAGAGCAGAAGCTCTCTGCCAGTCGACCGCCCGGTCGACAGGGGCCAGATCCAGAGAGCAGAGCTCTCTGGCGGTCAACCGGGTCGTCGACCGGCCCTCCAGCCAAACAAAGCCGTGCATGTTTGTGCACGTCGGTCGATTGCCCGGTCGACCAGCAGAAGGCGAGAAACAACATATTAGGGATTTAAAAACTTGTAATTTTTCCTTCAATAAAATCTCATAAATTCTCTAAAAATCTACAAAAATAAGTTCAGTAATATACTTTGAAATACAAATATGTTTGAGTAAAAATCAAAACAAGTTACAAACATTTTGAACTATTTTTGTAATATGAAAGTTTTGCCTTAAATAAAAATCTGTATTTTTCCAAAATGATTTTTCCAAAACTTCTCCAAATATAAAAACAAGATATTCTAAACACTTTTAAAGCTTAGTGTGTATGTGATTGGTCTCTAATGTTGCATATTTAATATCATATTTCCATACTTATTTTAGAATAAAAGCCTGCATTGTCCTAATTAATTGTTTAATTTATTTGCAGGCCCAATCCTTAAGGAGATGAAGAGAAATGAGCCCAAAAGCCCACCAGAATTTTGAATTAAATCAGAATTAATTCGCACACACTAAATCAGGGCAAAATCAAGAGGTTGAAACCGGTTGAGAAGAATCCTCTCAGAATCGATCGTTTAAAGCCAAGAATCCAAGGTCATTTCGTCAGAATCCGGGGCTAAAACGAAGAAACCAACAAAGGATAAAGCTAGAAGAAACTCCCAGGATGACCCACCAACAGGGTGTGGCCATCTGGCCACACCCTGGCCGCGGAAACGCGGCCCAAGCCGCGTTTTCGCGGCTTTGTTGGGGAGTTAGGGGGAGCGTTTGCTCCCCCGACCTCCCCGGGATCCTATAGAGTGGGTTTTTGCCTATAAAAGGCCTGTACTTGCGCTGAAAAAGGGACGACAATGCAGATTAGAATTTAGCCTAGTTTTAATTCTTTGTAGTTTAGGTTTTTCTTTTCTTTTTATGTAACTTGTATGTAAACTTAGGATAGAAGAAGATTCATGTAAGTAAGAGAGAGAGGCTGATGTTGAGAGTGACACCGATGTACCCTCCTCCTTTCTTCCATTGTCTCTGCAAGTAATAAAGGTAAAAGCTTCTTCTTATGTTCGTATTTTATTTTGCTTTCCTCTTCCTCTTTCTACTTTACCTTGGTTGTATTTGTTGAGTTTACAAGTGAATTCTAAAGCGAGTATAACTAAGCTACGTGAGAGCCAGCGATAGTTCATGAAGACGTTCTCCTCTTCCAAGCTCCGCATCACTTCGTTCTTGGTATGCTTGACGATATAATGTGCACGAGGACTGAGCTCGAGTTTATGATCTATGCGTTGAACGCCTCCGAAGCAAAAAGGTAGAACTTGCAAAAGGTTTCCAAGTAAGTCATAAATCAACCTAGGTAAGTATTTCTTCACTCTTCATTCTTTCTTTCCTTTTCTTTCTTAGTTTAGATCACCAACCACCTCCTCCAACTCTTTCTTCTCCACTTCATTTGTACATAGTCGCTTCTTTCGTTTTCTGATTTTTCCACCTTCTTCATCTCTCGCTTTCTCCTTAACTTTAATATAATTCTTTTTCCATTTTCTTTTCTTAAGAAACAAAGAAGAATCTTCGTTTGGGTTTTATAACGATTTCAATAAAACTGTAAACGCTTCTATCGCAAAACCCTCCTTGTGGATCACGACCCGCATAGCCACTTGCTATAGCGGAAGAATTGAGCACTTGCACATCTCCTTTCTTAAATTCTGAAATCTCATATTTTGTGTGCAGGTTGTACCTCAATCAAATTTTGGCGCCGTTGCCGGGAAGGGTAACATGTTTTTTATTGAAATCTGAAATTTTTTTGAAATTTTTTTAGAACTAAACGAATTTTCTTCTCTGTTGCAGGTTACAGGGCAATCAAAGTAGGAAATTAATATTGCAGTGACATACAAGTGGCCTTGGGCCTCTGCTCTAGAAAGTAGAGACCAAGGGCCCTCTGAATTGCCGCGTTTCCACGGCAAAAGCCGCGGATCCGCGGCAAGGACGAGTTGACTACTAACAGGTTTTTGCAGGGCTGCTTTCTTTGCAAATTCTAGTTCTATGCAATTCTTTATTTCCTATATGCCATCACATAAGCCTGCTAAATAATCAACAGTAAAACGTTTGTTGCAAAAGTTAAAAATTGATTAGACGTTTGCATTTTAGGCACGCGTTTTTTTCAATTCATTTATTTTTACTGTTGAAGAGTGCTGGAGCAAGGTACGTATGCATTGCATTTAGCATAGGACTCACTTCTTGTTGATTTATATCACTTTGAGTGAATCTTACATATCTTGTACACTTGCACAAAAATTATTTTAAGGGCACTAACCCATAACAAGATAAGGTAGGGATTTAATCACCCTTCCTTAGCCCAAAAATCAGAATCCAAGCACTCACTAACCCAAGCCTAACTTAAAATGAGTAGACGTTGGCCCTAGGGACATCTCGGACTCAATTAGGAGATTATCCTAAGGGGGAAAGGTGTTGGAACTTGACTCTTGCCAAATCAGTGTCTAGGAAAGGGATTAAGGGCCGAAAGCCCGAAGGTTGGTGGTTATTTAATTAAGGAACGTCTTTTGACGGAAAACCTCCCACCAACCTTGCCCTGACCTGGCTGATTAGCTTGTGGTCAAGGTCTACATTAAACCTCCCGTGGACAGTCTAACCAGTTAGGAGTTGTCTAGGTCTAGGTCTACCCTAACTTAGGTTAGAATTTTTTCTTTCTTGCTTGTTTATTTGTTTGTTTTTCTTTCTTTTTGTTTGTATTCCATTGTGTGATATGGCTTATAATAATAATTTTTCCAACTATAATAATAATCCATATTACACATCAAACTCTTTTTCGGATATTACCAACCCGGCATATCATGACTTTAACCAACCTAGTGTGCCGGATTGGTCTTATCCGAATCAATATAACCCATGTCCCCCATCGTATGACTATAATTTCCATAACGATTTCAACTCTTCACAGAGTCAGTGGGGATTCACCTACCCTGAGTCAAATTTTCAACCAAATTATCCCCCTTCTCCACCTAGTCCACAATATTTCCAAGAGTCATACTCAGTTCCACCAGTCCAAAATAGAAGACCATCAATTTTAGAAAGGAGTATGCGTGAGTCCAAACAACAATCACAAAATCTGCTGGACTCACAATTTCACTACCACTTCCAAGACAACTCTTCATCTTTTCATCAAAACAATGAACCCATCAACTATGAAAAGATGCTTGAAGCCATGACTCAGGCTCAAAACGCTCGTAATCGTGACATAGATATGATGGTCGAATCTCTATGTTCCCACCGTCCTGATGTCACTTACCATTCTGTTAGAGCAGAAGAATCATGTTGTTTTGAAAATCAAGATTCTATTTCAGAGCAACCATTTGAACTTGCCCAAACTCCAAATTTTGAAAAAGATATTGACAGTTTGGCAAGTTATTCCTTTCCTGAAATAGAACTTGAGAATGAATATGATCTTGAACCCCAACTTAGTGATTCAATTCTTCTTTCTGATTCAATAATGACTCCGGTATCTTCACCTGACTTCAATCTTTTCCCGGAGTCAACATTGGATCCTGTACCAATTCATAATGAAATTGAATCAACCAACTTTGAGGATCATATTGAACTTGATCAATTATACACTTTTGAAGATCCTATTGACAAATTGGAAAGTTCTCAATTTTTTGATATTGAACTCAATGAGATATGTGACCTAGATTCTCAAATCTGTGATCCAGTTCAAACCCACTCAAAATCTTGTGGAAAACAGTTCAAGGGAGCCCCAATTTATAAGCTAACAAAAACTAGCCGTTGGGGTCTAAATCAGTAGCTGACGCTGCTCGACCGTTAACGGTCGGATTTCTAACCGTTGTGCCACCAGTCGACCGACCGATCGACCGGGACCTGGATACAAAGAGCAGAAGCTCTCTGCCAGTCGACCGCCCGGTCGACCGGGGCCAGATCCAGAGAGCAGAGCTCTCTGGCGGTCAACCGGGTCGTCGACCGTCCCTCCAGCCAAACAAAGCCGTGCATGTTTGTGCACGTCGGTCGATCGCCCGGTCGACCAGCAGAAGGCGAGAAACAACATATTAGGGATTTAAAAACTTGTAATTTTTCCTTCAATAAAATCCCATAAATTCTCTAAAAATCTACAAAAATAAGTTCAGTAATATACTTTGAAATACAAACATGTTTAAGTAAAAATCAAAACAAGTTACAAACATTTTGAACTATTTTTGTAATATGAAAGTTTTGCCTTAAACAAAAATCTGTATTTTTCCAAAATGATTTTTTCAAAACTTCTCCAAATATAAAAACAAGATATTCTAAACACTTTTAAAGCTTAGTGTGTATGCATATGATCCAGTACACATATATGATGAAATATCTATGTTTTTGACATTTAGCTCTAAATAAAGTTTTGACAAAAACATATGTTATATTTTGAGGCTTAAAAACCAAATCGGTATTTTTCCAAAATGAAAACTCTTTTATGAAAACACATCTAAATCTTGTGTGTGAGTGTATATGATACTTGAGTAATCCACCAACTAATCTATCCTTTACATTTTATCTAAAAATAAAATCTTACTAAAAACAAACGTAGACACAAGTCTTCTCTTGAAGGTCTTCACTTGAAAATCTTCTTCTTCTTCTTGACTTGGTCCAAACCTTGATCCAATAAGCTAGACTCCTCTTGAGTACTTGATGTGGTCTTAATGCACAAGCTCTTGAATCAACACGTGTACCTCTAAAACTTTGACTTAAATCTTATGTTGAAGCTAAACACCTACTAAGATCTTGATCACATATCTGAGACTAATGAAATACAAGATCATGAGTACTATAACTAAATGAGATAATCATTATCAAAACTAAAGTGATGGACCTTTAGGCCAACAATCTTCCCCTTTTTGATGATGACAAAACTCATGGAGTTATATATGCATGGATTAAAGTTAAGCTTTATAGAAGCTCCCCTTTAACTCATGCATAACAATAAATAATAAGATATTAGAATGAAGTGCATAAAACTAAACAAATATATATGCATCAACAAGGTGAGAGAAACATGCATAAATTCAAATCCTTTTCCTAAAAATTTTCTCCTCCTTTTTGTTTAACTTTCAAAAATATTCCTCCTCATTTTGTAAAACATAAGATGCATAAACTCAATAAATGCAAAAACTCAAATATGTATATATAAACATATAAACTCAAAATCTTTCTCCCCCCTTTTGTCAATCATCAACAAAGGGGAAAAATAAAACAAATCAAGAATAAGGATATATATGCGATATAAAGAGACGCTAAGTTAGCTTCCCTGCATACATACATTATATGAAGAAGGGATGACAAATCCTAACTCACATAAAGCATAATATGCAACGCATAAGTGGAGATGTGAAGCTCTCCTTACACACGTGTATCACATAAAGAAGAGATGTCAAGCTCCTCAATATAAGATACACTCAACATGGTCTTTATGTAGAAGAGATGTTAAGCTCCCCTTACATATAGACAATACACATCAAAATATTTTTAATACAAATTTTTATAATTACTCAAGGTAATAAAATAAATTTTGAGATACCATTTGTACATAAACAAAATTTTAAGATATTACAAGATTTTTGATACCATATGAAATTGAAAATTTGTGATACCAATTTAAATTGAAACATTTGTACATTTTAATACCAATGAAAGAAAATATTTTATATTTGATACCAATTGAAATACATGATAAATTTTGATACCAAATAGGTAAAACATTTGTGATACCAATTGAAATTTAAACCCAATTGAAAATCGAAACATATTGATACCAATAGAAGTATATTGTAAATTTTGATATCAAGAAGAGAAAAATACCAATTAAAAATAATGCATAAGATTATTAAAGTACCAATTTAGATACCAATTGAAATCAAGATTTAACTCAAGCCTAGCATAGACATAATTTGTGCTTTAAACATGTAAATATTTTGTAAATCAAGCACAATCAAAGCATATATATGTATGAAAAGAAAATACCAATAGAAATTGATATTATTTAAAATTTAAAGCATACATATATAGAAACAAATTATGAGTATATAAAAAAATATCAATTGTAATACCAATTGAAAATATGATTAGAATTAAGTGTATAACTCATACTTATCCACCCTTTTCAGACACATGATAAAAGATATTTAATTTGAGCATACAAGGCATGGTCGCCCATCCATCCGCCCACGTAGGGTAGAAGTTTTCAAAATAGATTTGAAATTTCAATTGAAATCCGCTCAAATACCAATTGAAATCACCTAGAGAGGGGTGAATAGGTGACTAGCTAATCTAATGATGAATTAATGCGGAAAAAAATTATTTATGCAAACTAAAATATTATGCACAGCACACCAAGTATAACATAAGAGTGCAATAGAATCTCAGTGAAGGGCTCTGGACTATCTCCTCAAGATTCTTCTAGATAAAAGTTGATGTACCGCTATGGCTCTCTTGGTTGAATACAAGTGTGAGCAAACAACCCCAAGCATATAAAAATAAAGCATAATATATATCAAGCATATAAAGAGATAAGCAGTGTAAGAATGCAAGATATAAATACAAGTGAGGGATTGAGAGAGAGCAACCGCAAACACGAGAGATTTGTTTCTAGGTTCGAGCACCCTTGCTTTACGTCCCCGCCTTCAACACTATGAAGGATGTCCACTATAAAACGATCCCACCGAATCACTCGGTGCTGCAACACCTACAAGGAGTTCACACTAGAACTCTTAAACTCACTAGTCCCCTCACTTGTTCCCGCAAGAACAAACACACGCAAGCACGCAAGCTTGCCGAGGCCGCACCTCTACACCGAATTCTCACTAGAACCTGAACAATGCGAACCCGCAAGTCTGCCTCCTCAAAACAAGAATGAATACTTTGATGATCTAAACACTTTGATCATCTAAAAACAATCTCACAATAACTCTCCTATGGGAATGACATAGCAATGGAAAGCTCAAGTATGTGTGAGAAAAATTAGGATTGATTGTGGTGAAAAACTGAAGAAAATCACTTTGAAAAACTCTTGATAAACTCTTCTTTTGATTTGAAAATTTTGGCTCTTAAACAAGTGGAGGTAAACACCTAGAAGTGTAGGAAAAACTGGATTAAAATCCACTCAAAATCCTGTGAAAAACAGTTCAAGGAAGCCCCAATTTATAAGCTAACAAAAACTAGCCGTTGGGGTCTAAATCAGCAGCTGACGCTACTGTCGGTCGACCGGCCGGTCGACCCTCAGCGGTCAGATTTCCGACCGTTGTGCCACCGGTCGACCGGCCGATCGACCGGGACCTGGATACCGAGAGCAGAAGCTCTCCGCCGGTTGACCGCCCGGTCGACCGGGGCCAGATCCAGAGAGCAGAGGCTCTCTGGCGGTCGACCGGGTTGGTCGACCGGCCCTCCAGCCAAATAAAGCTGTGCACGTTTGTGCACGTCGGTCAATGGCCTCTGGCTCGGTCGAGCGTGCGGTCTACCGGCAGAAGGCCAGAAACAGCATATTAGGGATTTAAAAACTTGTAATTTTTTCTTCAATAAAATTCCATAAATTCTCTAAAAATCTACAAAAATAAGTTCAGTAATATACTTTGATATACAAACATGTTTGAGTAAAAATCAAAACATGTTACAAACATTTTGAACTATTTTTGTAATATGAAAGTTTTGCCTTCAACAAAAATCTGTATTTTTCCAAAATGATTTTTTCAAAACTTCTCCAAATATAAAAACAAGATATTCTAAACACTTTTAAAGCTTAGTGTGCATGCATATGATCCACTACACATATATGATGAAATATCTATGTTTTTGACATTTAGCTCTAAATAAAGTTTTGACAAAAACATATGTTATATTTTGAGGCTTAAAAATCAAATCGGTATTTTTTCAAAATGAAAACTCTTTTATGTAAACACATATAAATCTTGTGTGTGAGTGTATATTATATTTGAACAATCCACCAACTAATCTATCCTTTACATTTTATCTAAAAACAAAATCTTACTAAAAACAAACCTAGACACAAGTCTTCTCCTGAAGGTCTTCACTTGAAAATCTTCTTCTTCTTCTTGACTTGGTCCAAACCTTGATCCAATGAGCTAGACTCCTCTTGAGACTTGATGTGGTCTTGATGCACAAGCTCTTGAATCAACACGTGCTACCTCCAAAACTTCGATTTTAAATCCTTTGTTGAAGCTATACACCTATTAAGATCTTGATCACATATTTGAGACTAATGAAATATAAGATCATTAGTACTATAACTAAATGAGTTAATCATCATCAAAACTAGAGTGATGGGCCTTTGGGCCAACAATCTCTCCCTTTTTG
This sequence comes from Agave tequilana, assembly GCA_038442645.1. NCBI lineage: Eukaryota > Viridiplantae > Streptophyta > Magnoliopsida > Asparagales > Asparagaceae > Agave > Agave tequilana. The sequence continues at coordinate 76,455 of JAVJIF010024532.1, forward strand.
ATGATGACAAAACTCATGGAGTTATATATGCATGGATTAAAGTCAAGCTTCATAGAAGCTCCCCCTTAACTCATGCATAACAATAAACAATAAGATATTACAATGAAGTGCATAAAACTAAACAAATATATATGCATCAACAAGGTAAGAGAAACATGCATAAATTCAAAATCCTTTTCCTAAAAATCTTCTCCCCCTTTTTGTTTAAACTTTCAAAAATATACCTCCCCATTTTGTAAACATAAGATGCATAAACTCAATATATGCAAAATCTTAAATATGCATATATAAACTCAAAATCTTTCTCCCCCTTTATGTCAATCATCGACAAAGGGGTAAAATAAAACAAATCAAGAATAAGGATATATATATGCGATATAAAGAGACGCTAAGTTAGCTTCCCTGCATATATGCATTACATGAAGAAGGGATGACAAACTATAACTCACATAAAGTATAATATGCAATGCATAAGTAGAGATGTGAAGCTCCCCTTACACACGTGTATCACATAAAGAAGAGATGTCAAGCTCCTCAATATAAGATACATTCAACATGGTCTATATGTAGAACAGATGTTAAGCTCCCCTTGCATATAGACAATACACATCAAAACATTTTTAACACAAAATTTGATAGTTACTCAAGGTAATAAAATAAATTTTGAGATACCATTTATACATAAATAAAATTTTAAGATATCACAAGATTTTTGATACCATATGAAATTGAAAATTTGTGATACCAATTGAAATTGAAACATTTGTACATTTTGATACCAATGAAAGAAAATATTTTATATTTTGATACCAATTGAAATACATGGTAAATTTTGATACCAAATATGTAAAACATTTGTGATACCAATTGAAATTTAAACCCAATTAGAAATCGAAACATATTGATACCAATAGAAGTATATTATAAATTTTAATATCAAGAAGAAAAAAAATACCAATTGAAAATAATGCATAAGCTTATTAAAGTACCAATTTAGATACCAATTGAAATCAAGATTTAATTCAAGCTTAGCATAGACATAATTTGTACTTTAAACATGTAAATATTTTGTAAATCAAGCACAATCAAAGCATATATATACATGAAAAGAAAATACCAATAGAAATTGATATTATTTAAAATTTAAAGCATACATATATAGAAACAGATTATGAGTATACAAAAAAATATCAATTGTGATACCAATTGAAAATATGATGAAAATCAAGTGTATAACTCATACTTATCCACCCTTTTCACACACATGATAAAAGATATTTAATTTGAGCATACAAGGCATGGTCACCCATCCATCCGCCCATGTAGGGTAGAAGTTTTCAAAAATAGATTTGAAATTTCAATTGAAATCTGCTCTGATACCAATTAAAATCACCAAGAGGGGGGGGGGTGCATAGGTGACTAGATAATCTAACGATGAATTAATGCGGAATAAAAACTATTTATGCAAACTAAAATATTGTGCACAGCACACCAAGTATAATGATCGGTCGCTAATATTGCACATTCATTATCATATTCTCATACTTATTATAGAACAAAATCTGCTTTTTCCTAATTATTGTTTAATTTATTTGCAGGCCTATTCCTAAAGGATATTCCTAAAGGAGAGGGAAGAGAAATGAGCCCAAAAGCCTATCAAATTCTGATTTAAATCAGAATTAGACAGATCAGGTCGGTTCAGATCGGTTGAAAACCAATTAGAACAAATCCCTACAAATCAATCAGTTGAAGCCAAAGATCAAAGGCCATTTCGTCAAAATTCCAGACTTAAACTACAAATCCAGCTGAAGATAAAAGCAAATCGGGAATCCGGGGAGTACCTCCAACAGGGTGTGGCCACCTGGCCACACCCTGGCCGCGGAAACGCGGCCAAAGCCGCGTTTTCGCGGCTTGGTTAGTGAGTTAGGGGGAGCGTTTGCTCCCCCTATCTTTGTACGCTCTCATAGGTTGGGTTTTGCCTATAAATACTAAGATTTTCAGAGCGTACATGAAGGACAAAGCAGAGATGGATTTTAGGCTAGTTTTTCATTCTTTTTTAGTGTAAGTTTTTATTTTCTTTTTATGTAATTTTTATTTCTTTGTAAGCATATGTTAGACGGAGATTCATGTAAGTAAGAGAGAGAGGCTTATGTTGAGAGTAACACCGATGTACCCTCCTCCTTTCTTCCATCATTTCTGTAAGCAATAAAAGGTAATTTTTTTAATGCTGGTCTTTACTTTTGTTTTCTTCTTCTTTCTACTTTTCCTCTTTTGGTTTTAATGAGTATCCAAGTGAATATAGAAGCATCAGTATAGCCATGTCTGTGTGAGTGCCACCGATATTTTATGATGATGTTCTCCTCCTTAAGATTCCGTATCATTTCATTCTTGTTCGTCTTGATGGTGTAATGCGAATGGGGACTGAGCTCGATCTTATGAATTATGCGTTGATCGCCTCCGAAGCAAGGTGAAACATGCAAGGTTTCCAGGTAAGTCATCAATCAGAGGAGGTAAGTTTTTCTATTAGGTTTTCTTTTCTTTTAATTTTATTGTAAATTACCAACACCACAATCATCCAAATCTCTTTCACTCATTTTCAACTTCTTTTTGCATATCCACTTTCAATTTCTCCACCTTCTCTATCTGCCACTTTCTTTCTAACTTAATTTTAACTTTTTTTCATTTTCTTTTAAGAACTAAAAGAAAATTTTTAACCATTAATTGTAGCATAAAAGAGAACTTACTTAAAAAGCTTTCATCGCTAGTCCTTCCTTGTGGATCACGACCCGCATAGCCACTTGCTATCTCGGTAGAATTGAGCACTAGCACATCTCTATTTTAAAGTTTTGAAATTCTGTATTTGTGTGCAGGTTCTAACTCAATCAAATTTTGGCGTCGTTGCCGGGGAAGGACGGTGAGTTATTCTCTCATTAAAGTCTACATTTTTGGTTAACCTTCTTCTTGATTTTTGGTGTACAGATTTAACAATAAGGAACTTTTGCTGCAGTGGACATATAAGTGGCCTTGACTCTGCTTAAGAAAGCAGAGCCAAGAAGCCCTCAAATTTTCTACATTCCTGTGGCAATCTGAATGAACTACTAACCTGTATTTTCTGCAGGTTAGATGAATTGCAAAGTTTAATATCTGTAGCTATTAATTTTCTTGTTTGTCTCACTGTACTTCCTTTCTAACCTCAACAATAAAATGATGTTTGTTAAATGCTAAAAATAGTTTAGACTTTGCATTTAGGCACGTGTCTAATTCATTTACATTTTACATTACTGTTAAAGAGTGTTGGAGTAAAAGGTACGTTTGCATGGCATATAGTTTAGGAAAAATTCTTGAGTGATAATTTGCTTGTTGAATGTTACTTTTCTTTATCCTGCACACTATGCACAATCAATCTTAAGGGCTTGTCCTATAAATAAGATAAGGTGGGGAAGTTATTACCCTCCCTTAGCCCACAAACAATCTCCTCACTCACTAACCCAAGCCTAACTAAAAATGAGTAGACGTTGGCTTTAGGGACATCTCATACTCAATTAGGAGATTATCCTAGGGGAATGTGTTAGAATTTAACTCCTACCAAATCAGTGTCTAAGGAAAGGGATTGACGGGCGAAACCCCGAAGTTTGGAGGTTTGACTTAATTAGGCCCGTCGCTTTTGCGCGGATACTGTAAAACACCTAGAGGGGGGTGAATAAGTGATAATGCTAATCTTAAGATCTTTTTGAACAAATATGAATATATGATGCAACGATCGCCCAAAACAAGACTAGAAGCCGAATACCCGGTGAAGGGCTCTGAACTCCTTCCTCGTGATTCCTCTAGATAAGAGTTTGAGGTGCGTATTGCAATCTTGTTGTATGAGTATTGATCGAAAAATTAGCAAGGAATGAAAAGGATGCAATGATGAAGTGCACACAAGATATAACACAAGTTAGAAATAAAGAGCAATATCACAAGCTAGAATAGAAGAGCAATAAAGAGTAGCAAAGAAAAGAAATCAATCGCAAACACAAAGGGTTTGTTTCGAGGTTCGAGCCACCGCTCTACTCCCCGCCTTCACCGCCGTGAAGGGTTTCCACTATATCCACCGAGGAACGATTACAAGGTCTACCGAAGACCGGAGTACCGAACTCCACCAATTACAATCCTCTACCGAAGAGGAATCACAATGCAAGAAGAACAAGTAACCAAGTGATCAACAAGGGATCACAAACTTCTCTTTACAACTTCCTTATAAAATGAGGAGGATATTTTGGCTCAAGAACTGTAGTGAGAAAACAAGAGCAGTTGTAATGAAAAATTGCTTTGAAACACAACTGAAAACAGTAGCCAAGAATGCACAAAAAGAATTGAGAGCTTTTGAAACTTTTCTTTCTTTTGAAAACTTGAAAAACTAGGTATATTTCTTGTCTTTTGCAAGAGATCAATCCCCACTATTTATAGGGATTAGAGGAGATCAAAATATGATTAGGACTAGCTTGATAGGTCAGAAAATAGCTGCCAAAAATTCAGAACTAGCTGACACACGGATCCCAATAAAATCCCAAAAGAAATCTCTGAAAACTAGCCGTTATGGCTGCTGGCGGCTGTCGGTCGACCGGCCCGGTCGACCGACAGTCGAATTGGCAAAGTAGCCGTTGGACTCGGTCGACCGGTCGGTCGACCGGAAGCCAAAGAAAAATTTTGTTTAGAGCTGTCGGTCGACCGATCGGTCGACCGACAAGAAACAGAGAGCAAGGTGGTTCCAGTCGGTCGACCGGTCGGTCGACCGACAGACGTGCACAAAAACATGCACGCCCTAGTCTCAAGGCTCGGTCGACCGGCCCGGTCGACCGGCCAGGCCTGGAATGAACCGGTCGACCGGCCCGGTCGACCGACAGGCCTGAAACAGAATATTTATAGGATTTTTCTTGAACTTTGAAAAATTTTCAAATTAATTTTATAAGGAAATATGACTAAGTATCATGCTGAAAGGTAGGTATACATGATGTAAACAAGATATAAAATTTATAAAAATTTGAGTCATGTATAGAAATCAAAGCATGAACTTAAATCAAAAGTCAAAATAAAAACCGTATTTTGGAAAATGTGTGTGTTTGCTTGAGCCAATTTAACACAGCCTCATTCTTTAAACTAACCAAGTCTTACATAGGTTCTAGGTGAATACAAAGTCTTCAAGTGGGCTCCTCCATATGTGATCTTGAAAATCTTATATCTTGAACCCGAAATGAACCAACTTGAGTCAAAACGATCTTCCTTTAGGGGAAGAGCACACCATGAATCCTTAGAACCCTGAAATACACTTAAACACTAAAAATGATTAGTACAAATAACTATATATGTTTTGTCATCATCAAAACTTAAAAACCGGTTGATTGTAACCTTGGGCCAACAATCTCCCCCTTTTGATGATGACAAAACATACTAGTTATTTTTTAAAAAATGGGAGAAAGAGCTTGGAAGCTCCCCCTCAAATTATGCTATGTATAAATGAATGGCTATATACATAATAGATAGAAACAAAGAATTTTGCATAAAAGAAGAGATATAGGAATACAAAAACACATTGCTATTACTTAAAAGTCAAAATGCATAACTCCAAAGTTATTAAAACTCAAAATGCATAACTCCAAACTCAAAAATAACTAACTTTTTCTCCCCCTTTTTGTCATACATCAAAAAGGGTAAACATAGTTAAAAAAAGATTTTCATGAATCCATAACACAAACATTCAATTCTCCACAAATAAAAGAAAATCTAGCATAGTCTAGTGGTTTTATAAAAATATCGGCAAGTTGAAAATCGGTAGAAACATATTCAATTTTAATATCACCTTTTTCATAATGATCTCGAAAAAAGTGATACCGAATGTCAATGTGCTTAGTTTTACTATGTTGATTTGCATTTTTAGTCATATGAATAGTACTAGTATTATCACAAAATATTTTAATATGGTCAAAATGCAAATCATAGTCAAGGAGAGTATGTTTCATCCAAAAAACTTGTGCACAACAAGCTCCAGCCGCAACATACTCCGCCTCAGCGGTTGAGAGGGCTACCGAATTTTGCTTTTTGAAAGACCAAGAAACAAGACAATTACCAATAAATTGACATGTTCCACTTGTACTCTTCCTATCTACCCTACAATCCGCATAGTCGGCATCCGAAAAACTCGTCATGGAAAATTGTCCGGTCTTCGAATACCATAAACCCATTTCAATTGTGCCCTTAAGGTATCTAATAATGCGTTTCACCACAATCAAATGAGACTCTTTAGGACACGATTGAAATCGAGCACAAAGACAAACACAAAACATAATATCCGGCCTATTAGCCGTCAAATACAACAAGCTACCAATCATGCTACGGTAAAGCTTAATGTCTACACAAGTACCTTGTTCATCCTTGTCAAGCTTTGTAGTAGTTGCCATGGGTTTTTTGCTTGTTTTAGCCCTTTCAAGTCCAAATCTCTTGATAAGTTCCTTTGTGTACTTGGCTTGATTGATGAAGATCCCATCTTTCCTTTGCTTGATTTGGAGTCCAAGGAAGTAGTTAAGCTCACCCATCATAGACATCTCGAATTCTTCCTTCATGCATGATTCAAAAGCTTGGCAAAGATTTTCATTAGTAGAACCAAATATGATATCATCCACATAAATTTGAACAATAAGAATATCATTTTCAACATGTTTTATAAACAAAGTAGTATCTAGTTTTCCTTTCTTAAAACCATTAGAAATTAGAAAAGAAGAAAGTCTTTCATACCAAGCCCTAGGGGCTTGTTTTAAACCATAAAGAGCTTTGTCAAGTTTGAAAACAAAATCCGGATGTGTAGGATCAACAAACCCGGGGGGTTGTTCAACATACACCTCCTCTTCTTTAAATCCATTTAAGAAAGCACTTTTTACATCCATTTGAAAAAGCTTAAAATCTTTATAAAAAGCAAATGCAAGTGTCATCCGTATGGCTTCAAGCCGTGCTACGGATGTAAAGGTTTCTTCAAAATCGATACGTTCGACTTGAGTGTAACCTTGGGCAACTAACCTAACTTTATTCCTAATAACATTTCCTGACTCATCCAACTTTTTCTTAAAGATCCACTTAGTACCAATTGTTGGTCTATCGTGGGGCCTAGGAACAAGGTGCCAAACTTGGTTGCGCTCGAATTGATTTAGCTCCTCTTGCATGGCTAGCAACCAATATGAGTCGGCCTCGGCTTCGAGGATGTTCTTGGGTTCAAAATGAGAAATAAAAGCATAGTGTCCACATAAATCATGAAGTTTAGAACGAGTAGTTACCCTTTTAGATACTTCACCTATAATAAGATCCTTGGGATGATGAGGATTGAATCTCCAATCTTTTGGAAGTTATTGAGTAGGCTCCATTTCAACTTCTTGATTTTCATTTCCTTGAACCTCATTGTCTTGAACTTCTTTTCCTTCATCATCCTTTGGCATGTCTTCAATAGTAGGTGAGTCCCTCAAAGTAGCTCTCTCCATATCTTCATTTAAAGCATCTATTTCTACAACATTCTTAACAAACACATTAGATTCCTCAAACTTAACATGTATAAATTCTTCAATAGTCAAAGATGACTTATTAAAGACTCTATAAGCTTTACTAGTATTAGAATATCCAACAAAAATTGCTTCATAAGACTTTGCATCAAATTTTCCTAAATTATCTTTAGTATTCAAAACAAAACATTTACAACCAAAAACCTTAAAATATGAAACATTTGGCTTTCTAGAAAAATAGATCTCAAAAGATGTTTTTGAAGTATTTTTGCATAAGAAAACTCGATTTGATATATAGCAAGATGTGTTAACAGCCTCGGCCCATAGATAATGAGGGAGACCATATTCATTTATCATTGTCCTAACCATCTCTTGTAATGTCCGATTTTTCCTCTCAATGACTCCATTTTATTGTGGAGTTCTAGGACAAGATAGTTCATGCTTAATTCCATGTTCTTCACAAAAAGTGGTAAAGGGTAGGTTATTGAATTCACCACCTCTATCACTTCTTATTCTTAAAATAGAAAATCTTTTTCCTTTTCAACTCTTTTCTTAAAGGCTTGAAAATATGAAAAGGCTTGATTTTTGTGCTCTAAAAAGAAAACCCATGTAAAACGCGAGAAATCATCAACTAAAACAAAAGCAAACCGATTCCCACTTAGACTTTTGGTTTGTGTAGGACCAAACAAATCCATGTGGATCAACTCCAAGGGACGTGATGTCATGATATCCTTGATTGACTTGAAAGAGGACTTGGTTTGTTTTTCAAGTTGGCACGCGTCGCAAACGCGGTCCTTTTCAAAGTTAAAGCAAGGAATACCTTTCACCATTTCCTTGTTGTTTAAACTAGATAGATGGTCAAAAGAAATGTGGCCTAATCTTCTATGCCACAACCAAGAGTCATCATCGAGGGCTTTCAAACAAGTAGCATTGCATAACATATTAGACATGTCAATCATGTATACATTGCTTTCACGAAAACCGAAAAATATACATGTGTTAGATTGTCTAACAATAACTCTACAAGCTAAATTATCAAAAACAACATCAAAACCTTTGTCACAAAGTTGACTAACACTTAAGAGGTTATGCTTGAGGCCATCAACCAAAACAACATTTTCTATTAAAGGGGATGTACCAAGTTTAACATTACCAATACCGATGATTTTTCCTTTGGCATCATCTCCGAAGGTGACGGTGCCACCTTCATGGTATTTTGATAGGGTTGCAAAGTTGTTGATATCCCAAGTCATGTGCCTTGAGCAACCACTATCAAGATAGCACAATCATTTACGTCGTTGGGCCTTGGAAGGTACCTACATCATTTAACAAATTCGTTGACTTTGGTACACAAATTTTCTTGGGTCCTTGAAAGTTAGTATTCCGAACCCAAATATTATTATACGATGCATTAAGTCTATCATAGAAAAACTTAACTAAATGACCTTTACGGCCACAATATGTGCATGAAAATATTTTACCATACTTGAATGCATGATGTGTGTATAGAGTATGGGCATGTTTAGGGTGTTTGGCATGATGTAAAGGTTGTGATTATGAGCATGAGCATGAATAGCATGTGAATGTTTCTTAGGGCTTGTTTCTTAGGAAACATAGCCTCTAGTCTATTCTTATCAAATTCACATTTTTTCAAAACTATTCCTAATGAATCAATTTTCTCTTTCAGCATGGAAATTTCTTTTTCATCAACTTGTGGAAATTTACCCTTGCAAGAAACTTTATAGTTATCAAAGTCTTTTTGTGTAGAAACAAGAGTGGAAAGTAACTCATCCTTTTCTTTAGTAAGAGTGAAAACTTGGTGATTTAGAGATTCATTTTCCTTTTTCATTTTCAAATATTTCATTTTAAGAAAATCATAGTTATGTGAAAGTTCTTCAAATGCTTCTCCTAGTTCATCCATGGAAAGCTCACAATCAAAAGGAGTATTGGGAGTTACCTTGCTTGTGCTTTCATTTGCCATGAAGCACATATTGGCGGTGTCGACTTCCTCCTCGGATTCACTCTCAGAATCCCAAGTAGCCTTTAATACTTTCTTTTTGTATGGCTTCTTGGATGTGAAGGGCTTGACTTTATTCAGGCATTTCGCAACAATATGACTCGGCTTTTGGCAATTGAAACAAATAATTTTCTTTTCTTCTTTGCCTTGCTATCTCCTTTTATTTTGGAACTTAGCCTTGTTATACATTCTCCGAACGTTCTTAACAAGAAGTGAAAGCTCCTCATCATCTTCTTCTTCATCGACTTCATCGGAGTATGTTGAATGACTCTTGAAGGCAATAATTTTCTTCTTGGAGGGAGCCATTTTTGTTGGCCCGGAGGCCTTCCTCTTTAGTTTTGATGATGATTAACTCATGTAGTTATGTTTACTAATAATCTTGTGATTTTAAGTTCCAGATCATGTAGCAAGATATTAGTTGGTGATTGCTTCAACAAAGAGGAGTTTGGAAGCCTTCACTTAGTGATTCCAGTGCCCGAGCATCAAGATCATACCTTTGCACTCGGTAGATCACGTTTGGGATCGAGTCGGCTTGAAGATGGAAGATCATCAAGAAGACTTAGGTATCCAGTTTTAGTTTAGTGTGTTTAGATCCATTTATAAAGCTTAGAATAGTTGATATGCTCAAGTGCACATCACACACGTTTTATGGTTTTTTGGTTTTTAGTTTAACCGATATTTGTTTTCATGAATAGATTGATCAAAACAAGTTTATTGGTTTATGTATAGTAGATTCATTCTATACATGCATGCTTAACTTTTAAACAAACTTATTTTGACTTTCCTATTCATGTATTGAAAAATCAAAGTTTGACAAAATACTAGTTTTGGTTTTTGGTAAAATGATAAAACACAATAATGGTTTCATGTGCTTGATATTTGAGTTAAAATGTTTATCACAAGTTTATATATCAATGCAAAATGAGAAAACTATTTTTGAGGATTTTTAGAAGTTTTTATAAGATTTTTAGAAATATTTTAACCCCAGTTTCTGACCAAGAACTGGCTGACAGGCCAGGTCGGTCGACCGCTCGATCGATCGCACCAAGGGCCGGTCGACCGTGCGGTCGACCGGCGTGCACAGAGCTGTGCACGTCTGGCAGCACAGTGGGCCGTCGACCGACCGGTCGACCGGACTAGAGAGCTTTGCTCTCTGTATCTGGGCGGTCGACCGGGCGGTCGACCGGATTGCCCAACGGTCATATTTATGACCGTTGGCGGTCGACCGGCCGGTCGACCGCCAGCCTGTCAGGCTGCCAGATCAGCCTAACGGCTAGTTTTCTGTTTGGCCTATAAAAACCCCATTTCTTTGGGATTTTGGCTAAGGTTTTTACAAGAGAAAATTCCTGTTTCCCTAGTGTTAAAAATAAGTTTTCAAAAGTGTTTTTGGGCTTTAAACTTCAATCTTATTTGTTTTAGGTTTTTGGAAAAATCAAAGAAAATAGTATTTTGGGAGATTTGTGTTTGTTCTTCATTTCCATTATCTTCAAGAGTTTTCCCAGATTATTTCTTTGAGTCCTTATTTTCCAAACACCTAGTTTTCCACACTTGAGCTATATCTTCTATCCTAATCTATTAGGATCTTTGTTTTGTGGAAAAGAGATTGTTTGAGGTTGTTATAGCCTCCAAGTTATAAACACCCTTACTTTTGTTGTATCCCTCTTTGGTAGAGGTTGATCGGGTGATTGGTTTACTCCCTCTTTGGTAGAGGTTGAGTTGGTTGGTTTGCTCCCTCTAGTGAGAGGTGGAGTTTGGTTTGTATCCCTCAAGTGTGAGGTGGATTGATTGTTGTTTGGCTACGGGCCTACCCTCGGTTGTGAGGTGGTGTTTGAGAGAGGAGTTCGGTACTCCTATTGTTGTAACAAATCCTCCTCGGTGGAGGTTCCCTTGGTGGAGTATAGTGGATTAGAAATCCTTCTCGTGAAGAAGGCGGGGACGTAGAGCTAGGGCTCGAACCTCGAAACATATCATTGTGTTTGCGTTTGATCCATTGACTCTCTAACTCTCTCTATTTATTTTGTGCAAAGCACCATTCATTTCATATCATTCATATTGCTTGTGTTGTGCCTTGCATCGTTCATATTGCTATATCTCTTATATGCTTGATTGCTTGTGTGTGCCTCACTTATACTTAACCACAAGAGCTTCATATAGCACCTCAACCCTTATCTAAGGGAATCAAGAGGAGTTAGTCCAGAGCCCTTCACGGGGAATTCGGCTACACTTGTTGGTTGTATTAAGTGTGTTGCAAAATTATTTTAGCTTCCGCATTTAGTTTCTAGATTAGCATTTACACTATTCACGCCCCCTCTAGGTGTTTTCAATTGGTATCAGAGCCTATGCTCCTGATACTTTAGGCTTAACATCCTAGGAGTGAGATCCTTTGTTTACTAATCTTCATTTGCATTTGCTTATTTGCACACATATAGTTTGGACCCATGGCCTTCATGACCCCACCTATGTTTGACCCTTCCAACATTCTTGTTTGGAAGATTAAGATGTCCATTTATTTACAAACCCTAGGATATAAGGTTCACCTTGCCATTAAAAAGGAATCCTACCTTAGTGACAGCAAGCATATAGGGGCCAATGCATAAGCCCTTGAGGCCATTAGAAGCACGCTACCTAAAGAATATCTTATTCATGTTTCTAACCTTGATTCCGCCTTGTAGTGTGGAACAAGTTGACAACCACCACCACCTCCAAGCTTCAATTGCAAATCCAACCAGAGGAGACTAGTGGAGAATCCGATTCTCAATGCTATATGGCCCAAGGGAATGACTCCCTTGAGGTATATTCAGAATCTCAATTAGATAATGATAGTGCTAGTTCTTCATGTGATGAAAATATTGATCCCATGCTTTAAATGAAGAACTATCTATCGTGTGTGAAAAATTGATAGAAAATATAACATTTTAAAAAAGAAGACATTTGCTTTAACTAAAGAAAATGAAAATTGTCTTCTAAACTTGACAAGATTTTGCAAGAGAAAGTTGAGGTCTATAATGAAAGGGATTCATTGAGATCTCAACTTGATCTTGCACTCAAAGAAAATGAATTTTTGAAAAATAAAAATGATTGTAATAATGTTTTGAAGAAAAATGAAAACTTGTCTTCAAAAATTGACTTTGTTTTAAATAGAATGTTTCTTTGAAAAATGAAATAGTTTCTATTTCAAAAGATTTAGAAAAGTGTTTAAAGAAAATGATGTTTTGGAAAATAATATGGATGCACATGTTTGCCATGCTAGTGTAGCTTCTTCATCTAGTCTACCTATTGCATGCACCTCTTCTTCTAGGATTAATGATGATTTTTGTTGTTGAAGAAGAGAGTGAATTGTTTGGGCTCCACTTTGAGCCAATGTGTAGTGGGTCATACACGTTTGGAATCTTTGTTTCGAAAGAAACAAGTTCCATCTTTTATGCATGCACACCCATCACGGCATACACATGCTCCTCACGGACACACCCATCACATGTATGCTCATGTGTACAATTGTACACATTGTGGACGTAAGGGCCACCTTGCTAAATTTTGCTATGATCGTATACATGTTTCTAATTTAGCAAATAAATTTGTTTGGGTTAGGAATGATACTAACCCCCATGGACCCAAAAGTTATGGGTACCAAAGACCACCCCTCTTGTGTTTGATGTAGGTATGGGCTCTCACATGACGTGAGAGTAGCGGTACCTTGGAGTGGATGCGTTCCGAGCTTCATGGAAATCATTTGGATGCATCACTTTCAAGGAAGGTTTGGTGGGAAGACCACCATAGTTTGGAGTACTAGAGAGGTGCCCTCATCGGTTTTTGGTATCGATCTCTAACTCCTATTTATTTATTTACATGCTTTCATATCATTTGTTTTATAGCATGTTTCAATGTTTATAAATTATTATGAAAATACCATGTTTATTAGACCATTGACATACATGTATAGTATTTGAGACCCCTGTTTAATATGGAATATTATTTTGTGTTCTCACCATTGTTTAGCTATCATGTTTATCATATCTCTAATAACATGTGCATTTATATAATAATCATGTTTATGTTTCTCATGTTCATTCATATCGTATTTTTATGCTTCATGTGTTGATTACATGTTTAGATGTTAGTTTTCATTAAAACTTGGTATATACTTGTACATATAGTGGGCCACAAATAAATCTATATATGTTTGTGCTTGAATGCTTATTTGTTCCCATTAGATGTGATAGTATAGTCTAGTTTTGATGATCCATGCATTTTAAACTTGTATTCCCTTTTTGGAATTGTTTTATGATCTTTGTTTAACTTCATGTATATGTCTATTTTATCCAAACTATTGTTTATACATATACATCCTTTTGAGCCACGTGCCTTCATGCATATATCTTTGTGGACTCGTTGTGTTTGGATCTGTATGTATACTTTGGTTTGTATAAGACATACATATACCTTGAAGATTAAATAACCTTTGATGATCTTCATGTTTTAAAAGAATATTGAGCTTATTGTCCATCTTTCATGATTATGATCTTCACATCTTATTTGAACACTCACATTTATTGTTTACTCATGTTTTGTTTTCATGAGTCATATTTATGCTTAATGGGCTTAGAGTGTTGATTATCATGTGAATTTCATGTTTTCATGAAAAATAATTTTGTTTTATTCCTTACTTGAAGGATTTCGTACTAGTTAACAAGTTTTTCATTTGACTATTTCGTATTCTTCGTTATGGTAGATGTTTTCAAGCATACTATATTTTTTTCAAACCTATTTTTGAAAACCCCTACCTTCGAAGGGCGGATGGATGGGAGATCATGCTCATGTTTGCTTTATATTGAAAATCATTTTAAACTTGAACATGATTGGGAGGATAGGTTATATGAGTTATACTTTGATATTATTGTTGTTTCAATTGGTATCATTGGACTCTTTCAATTGGTATCAATTTTGATCTTTCTTGTATACTCATATATGTTTGTATGTATGTATGCTTTCAATTTCAATAGCATCAATTTTGATTGGTATTAAATTTTCATACATATATATTTTGTTTATGCTAAGCTTGAGCTTCAACTTTGTTTCAATTGATTAAATTTTCAATTGGTTTCTTAAACAAGCTTATGCATGTGTTTTGTTGGTATTTCATAAAGGGGAGAAAATTCGATTTTCATATTTCAATTGGTATTTTTTGTTCCCTTACTTTATGATAGAAAATAGTCATTTCATTTGATATCATATACTTCAAAAGAAAATACTCTATTTTGATATCAAGATGTTTTTGAATGTTTTTAAATTGGTATCTCAAAATTTTGTTTAAAAAAAAAAATAAACAAAAGTTTTGATTTGTATTGCCTATATGCAAGGAGAGCTTAACATCTCTTCTACATATAGATTCATGTTGAGTGTATCTTATATTGAGGAGCTTGACATCTCTTCTTTATGTGATACACGTGTGTAGGGGGAGCTTCACATCTCCTCTTATGCATTGCATAGTGTACGTTATGTGAATTAGGGCTTGTCATCCCTCCTTCATGTAATGTATCTATGTAGGGAAGCTTCGCATCTTCCTCTTCATGAATGTATATCGCATATATCATTTGTTGATTGACCTATATTTATTTTCAATTGGTATCAAGATGCTACTTTGACATATTTTTAATTGATATCTTAATTGATTGTCACCCATATTTGGTTTTGTTTTTGTTTTTAGACAAAAAGGGGGAGAACATTGTTTTTATTAACCCTTTTGTTGATTCATTGTTTCGAACAAAGGGGGAGAAAAAATTTATTGATTTAGTTTTGCTTTTACCCTTTATTGATGATTGTTTCTTTGTAGTATAAAGGGGAAGAAGATTTTGTTTTGTTTTGATTGTTTACCCTTTTCTTGATGATTGACAAAAAGGGGGAGAATAATTTGTGTTTATGCATGTTTATGAGTTTTATGCATGATCTATGCATTATCATGTTTATCATGTTTAATATTCATTGCATATATTTAATATTTATTGTTTATTTGTTTATGCATGAGTTAAGGGGGAGCTTCTTTGAAGCTTAACTTTAATCCATGCATATATAACTCCATGAGTTTTGTCATCATCAATAAGGGGGAGATTGTTGGCCCGGAGGCCTTCCTCTCTATTTTGATGATGATTAACTCATGTAGTTATGTTTACTAATAATCTTGTGATTTTAAGTTCCAGATCATGTAGCAAGATATTAGTTGGTGATTGCTTCAACAAAGAGGAGTTTGGAAGGCTTCACTTAGTGATTCCAGTGCCCGAGCATCAGATCATACCTTTGCACTCGGTGGATCACGTTTGGGATCGAGTCGGCTTGAAGATGGAAGATCATCAAGAAGACTTAAGTATCTTAGTTTTAGTTTAGTGTTTTAGATCATTTGTAAAGCTTAGAATAGTTGATATGCTCAAGTGCACATCACACACGTTTTATGATTTTTCGGTTTTTAGTTTAACCGATATTTGTTTTCATGAATAGATTGATCAAAACAAGTTTATTGGTTTATGTATAGTAGATTCATTCTATACATGCATGCTTAACTTTTAAACAAACTTATTTTGACTTTCCTATTCATGTATTGAAAAATCAAAGTTTGACAAAATACTAGTTTTGGTTTTTGGTAAAAATGATAAAACACAATAATGGTTTCATGTGCTTGATATTTGAGTTAAAATGTTTATCACAAGTTTATATATAATCAATGCAAAAAGAAAACTATTTTTGAGGATTTTTAGAAGTTTTTATAAGATTTTTAGAAATATTTTTAACCCCAGTTTCTGACCCAGAACTGGCTGACAGGCCAGATCGGTCGACCGCATCGGTCGACCGCACCAATGGCCGTCGACCGTAGCGGTCGACCGACGTGCACAGAGCTGTGCACGTCTGGCAGCACAGTGGGCCGGTCGACCGACCGGTCGACCGACCAGAGAGCTTTGCTCTCTGTATCTGGGCGGTCGACCGGGCGGGTCGACCGGATTGCCCAACGGTCATATTTATGACCGTTGGCGGTCGACCGGCCGGTCGACCGCCAGCCTGTCAGGCTGTCAGATCAGCCTAACGGCTAGTTTTTCTGTTTGGCCTATATAAACCCCATTTCTTTGGGATTTTGGCTAAGGTTTTTACAAGAGAAAAATTCCTGTTTCTCTAGTGTTCAAAACAAGTTTTCAAAAGTGTTTTTGGGCTTTAAATTTCATCTTATTTGTTTTAGGTTTTTGAAAAAATCAAAGAAAATAGTATTTTGGGAGATTTGTGTTTGTTCTTCATTTCCATTATCTTCAAGAGTTTTCCCAAGATTATTTCTTTGAGCCCTTGTTTTCCAAACACCTAGTTTTCCACACTTGAACTATATCTTCTATCCTAATCTATTAGGATCTTTGTTTTGTGGAAAAGAGATTGTTTGAGGTTGTTATAGCCTCCAAGTTGTAAACACCCTTGCTTTTGTTGTATCCCTCTTTGGTAGAGGTTGATCGAGTGATTGTTTACTCCCTCTTTTGTAGAGGTTGAGTTGGTTGGTTTGCTCCCTCTAGTGAGAGGTGGAGTTTGATTTGTATCCCTCAAGTGTGAGGTGGATTGGTTGTTGTTTGGCTACGGGCCTACCCCTCGGTTGTGAGGTGGTGTTGAGAGAGGAGTTCAGTACTCCTATTGTTGTAACAAATCCTCCTCGGTGGAGGTTCCCTCGGTGGGAGTATAGTGGATTAGAAATCCTTCTCGGTGTGAAGGCGGGGACGTAGAGCTAGGGGCTTGAACCTCGAAACATATCATTGTGTTTGCGTTTGATCCATTGACTCTCTAACTCTCTCTCTATTTATTTTGTGCAAAGCATCATTCATTTCATATCATTCATATTGCTTGTGTTGTGCCTTGCATCGTTCATATTACTATATCTCTTATATGCTTGGATTGCTTGTGTGTGCCTCACTTATACTTAACGACAAGAGCTTCATATAGCACCTCACCCTTATCTAGGGGAATTAAGAGGAGTTAGTCCAGAGCCCTTCACGGGAATTCGGCTACACTTGTTGGTTGTATTAAGTGTGTTGCAAAATTATTTTAGCTTCTGCATTTAGTTTCTAGATTAGCATTTACACCTATTCACCCCCCCTCTAGGTGTTTTTCAATTTCTTCTCTTGCTTTTCTCTCCATCTTATGGGTCTTTAGATTCCCAATGAGACCTATAAGCTCCATCTCTTCCTTGTCATTAAGTTCCTTCAAGGTAGTGGCTTTGACTTCCCAAGATGGAGGGAGAGCCCGGATGATCTTCCTTACTCTTTGGTCGTTGTCAATGACGTCACCTAGAGAAGAAAGTCCATTAGTAATCTTTGTAAATTTTGTAACCATATCATCTATGGTTTCATTTTCTTGCATAGAAAAGTTTTCATATTGGGACCGAAGAAGGTCTATTTTAGCCCTCTTAACTTGTGAAGTCCCTTCATGTGTGACAAGCAAGTGAGTCCAAATTTCATGTGCGGATTTACAATGAATAACTCTAGAGATATCATCATCATTAAGTGCTTGGAGCAATGCATAGTGTGCCCCAGCATTAGCATCAAATTCTTTAGTCGGACCAAGTGTCCTCATCACCGATGGGTACACTAAATGATTTGGTCACCGCCTTTGCAACCCGGCTTCCTAGGGATTGCAAAAATACGGTCATCTAAACCTTCCATATGGGAAAGTTAAGGCCATCAATTTAGGTGGGGTCTTAATTCCTTCGGCCATATTTACTAAATGAATGAAGATGAAAAATGATTAGCAATAGGATCTCTCTAAGGTTGTTAAGCCAAGAGCCTAGAGACCAAAGCTCTGATACCAATTGTAAACACCTAGAGGGGGGGGGGTGAATAGGTGATAATGCTAATGCTAATCTAAGATCTTTTTGAACAATATGAATATATGATGCAACGATCGCCCAAAACAAGACTAGAAGCCGAATACCTGGTGAAGGGCTCTGAACTCCTTCCTCGTGATTCCTCTAGATAAGAGTTTGAGGTGCGTATTGCAATCTTGTTGTATGAGTGTTGATCGACAAATTAGCAGGAATGAAAAGGATGCAATGATGAAGTGCACACAAGACATAACACAAGTTAGAAATAAGAGCAATATCACAAGCTAGAATAGAAGAGCAATAAAGAGTAGCAAAGAAAAGAAATCAATCGCAAACACAAAGGGTTTGTTTCGAGGTTCGAGCCACCGCTCTACTCCCCGCCTTCACCGCCGTGAAGGGTTTCCACTATATCCACCGAGGAACAATTACAAGATCTATCGAAGACCGGAGTACCGAACTCCACCAATTACAATCCTCTACCGAAGAGGAATCACAATGCAAGAAGAACAAGTAACCAAGTGATCAACAAGGGATCACAAACTTCTCTTTACAACTTCCTTATAGAATGAGGAGGATTTTTGGCTCAAGAAGTGTAGTGAGAAAACAAGATCAGTTGTAATGAAAATTGCATTGAAACACAACTGAAAACAGTAGCCAAGAATGCACAAAAAGAATTGAGAGCTTTTGAAACTTTTCTTTCTTTTGAAAACTTGAAAAACTAGGTATATTTCTTGTCTTTGCAAGAGACCAATCCCCACTATTTTTAGGGATTAGAGGAGATCAAAATATGATTAGGACTAGCTTGATAGGTC
>JAVJIF010024533.1:0-65251 GCA_038442645.1 Agave tequilana
GGGCTATTATAGGTGGACTTTCAGAAATCTTCACAATAGAGTAGGAATTAGTGAAGACAACGAAAGTGAAAACAAGTTTTCTAAAAACTAGAATTTTGACAGAGTTTTTGTCAGAAAAATTTGATTTGGATTGGTGTCTTTAGCCTAGGATAACATACCTATTTATAGCTGAAATCCATAGTCAGTTAGGATAGTTATCAAGTCCATTTTAAATATATAAACGTTGGATAAAACACTAGAAAACAGAAACTATCCAACAGTCAGAAACCGCTATTAGTTGACTAGGGTAGGGGGCTAATCGACTAGGTTGGGCAATTTACACTGGGTTAGTCGACTACAAAATGGGCCAAGTCGACTAGTAAAAATTGAATCAAAGGATAAGTTTCTAGAAACTGAAACTAGCCGACCAGACTAAGGGGTTAGTCGACTAGGCCATCTATTAGTCAACTAGATAGTCTGTTAAGTCGACTAATAATGCATATTGGTCACAAAATAGAGAGTTGGTATATTTGCAGGACAAAGGTTAGTCGACTACTAAATATGTCAAGTCGACTATACCTGTATAAGTCAACTACAAAGAGGTATAAGTCGACTAATAGAGTAATGATGTGTGTGTGTGTGTGGTGTGTATGTTTCAAGGCTTTTAACATACTATTAACCATTATAATACACATCAATAGCAACTCTCTTTGGGAAGTCTTGATCATGTAGAACTCTTGAATAGGCTTGTAAGATAGAGCTCCATTGATATGTCTTCACAAATGTATCATCAAAAGAAAGTTCCAACAATATTCCCAGTCTTCTTTAAGGACCCATCTTTGTACGTAGTGGTGGAACAATTGGTACATATACCGCATAACTAAAAATTCTAAGATGGAAAATATTTGGTTCTTGACCAAATGCTAATTATATAGGGGAGTACTCATGATATGCACTTGGTCTGATGCGAATTAATACTGCAGCATGTAAAATTACATGACCCCATATAGAAATAGGAAGTTTTGTTTTCATTATTAATGATCCAGCAATAAACTGGAGGCGCTTAATTAGTGACTCAGCCAAACCATTTTGTGTGTGTACATGGGCACCAGGATGTTCAACAGCTATTCCAATTGACATACAATAATCATTAAAAGTCTGAGACGTAAACTCACCAGTATTGTCAAGTCTAACTTTCTTGATTTATAATTAGGAAATTGTGCTTGTAATCTAATTATCTGAGCAAAAAATCTCGCAAATGCCACATTGTGAGTTGATAATAAACAAACGTGTGACCATCTACTAAAGGCATCTATTAATACCATAAAATATCGAAATGGTCCACACAATGGTGTATAGGCCCACTATATCACCTTGGATATGTTCAAGAAATGTAGGTGATTCTGTTTTTATTTTAGCAGGTGATGGTCTCATGATTAATTTTCCTAGAGAACAAGCCTTACATGGAATTTTACTAGTTTGAAGGATCTTCTGGCTTTAATGTATGTCCATGTGAATTCATAATAATTCTTCGCATCATTATTGGACCAGGATGACCTAAATGGTCATTCCACAGAGTTAATGCATGTATCTTCTTTAACTACCATATGCGAATCTATCACATTTATATATGTGTAATGCAATCCCGAGGAAAGCTTTGGTAGTTTTTCTAATATATACTTTTTTTCTTATATATAAGTAGTAAGATACATATACTTCATATTTCTTTCAGCTGCAAACTGAGTATCATATCCATGAAGATATATATCATTAAAGGTCAACAAATGTCTTTTGGATTTTCGTGAAAATAAAGCGTCTTTTTAAAAAAACTTATTCCATTTGGCAATATAAAGTTGGCTTTACCAGTTCCTTTAATCAAGTCTATAGGACCTAATATTGTATTGATAATTGTCTTTGTTGGTTTTAAATCAGAGAAGTACCTTTTATATTTGAGAATATAGTGTGTTGTACCACTATCTGGTATACAAATATCTTCAGTTTCGGTCTTGACTTCATCATTAGAATAATTCATATCAAGCTACATGCAAAATAAATTATTTAGTGAGAATAAAATTTTAAACATATTATTATAAATGAAATATTATATTTAAAGATAAATTTGACAATACAGATAACAAAACATAGTAATACAATCATATATCTAAGTATCACCAATATCCATAGAGTCATGATGGGTTGAAAGATCAGCAAAATCATCAGTAAAATCTGAAGCATCAAGATGAGTTGAATCATCCATATGATCATCATGTTCAGTGAAATTCACTTCCTTCTCTTTCCCTTTTAAGGATGTCTTGTAAAGTTTACAAAGGTGCTCCGGTGTTCGGCGCACTCGAGACCAGTGCTCTTTGGAGCCACATTTATAACAGGAATTTTTAATTCTGAAGAGAACTTTCGTGAACATCTTTTCCTT
Organism: Agave tequilana; assembly: GCA_038442645.1. Lineage (NCBI taxonomy): Eukaryota > Viridiplantae > Streptophyta > Magnoliopsida > Asparagales > Asparagaceae > Agave > Agave tequilana. The sequence goes on from JAVJIF010024533.1 coordinate 2,411, forward strand.
TGTCATGTCTTTCTATATGGTGCTTCTTGTGATCGTGTTATTTTGTAAAGGGTTATAAAAATCACTTCGACCGCGTCCACGACCACGTCCACGGCCACGACCACGTCCACAGCCATGACCATGATTATATCCTCGTCTATAATTTTTAGAAAATACAGCATTTGCCTCTAAAAATGTTACTGAACCAGTAGGACATACTGGTGATTTTTGATCAAAATCTCATTATTCTTCTCTGCCACAAGAAGAGATGAAATTAGTTCAAAATATTTCTTAAAACCACGCACCTTTATTGTTGTTGCAGTGTTATATTAGATGCATGAAATGTGGAGTAAGTGATAAGTCACATATATTGCATATACATTGTCACATTACCATACTTTTTATCTAATAAATCCTATTAATAAGGCTTCTTCTTCTTTGTTAAATGTAGGCCCAATTGCTAAAAGAAAGGAAAGAGAAACAAGCCCAAAAGCCCACCAAATTCTGATTTAATCAGAATAAATTTGAAATCAAGGAATCAGGGCAAAATCTTGACATATCGGAGAGGTCGAAATTGGTTGAAAAGAATCCTCCCAAATCAAGCAGTTAAACCCAACATCAAAGACTATTTTGTCAAATCCTGGAGCAGAAACGAGAAAACCAGCAGAAGATATGGGTGAATCACCAAAGAGGGAGTTCCACCACTTGGGTGTGGGCATCTGGCCACACCAGGGCCGCAGAAATACGGCCCTAGCCACGTTTTCGTTGCTTTGTGATTAAGACTAAAAAGGGTGTACTTATTATGTGTATAGAAATGTATTTGATGTACCCTTTCTTGTCTCCGCTATAGCATAGGGCTATACCGAGTCGATTCTCAGGGAGAGCTCGCGATGGAAGCTTTAACGTGTGGTAGTGAAGTGAACAAACGAGTATTCTTCTCTTGCTTATAAACTTAGTGAATCAAATGTAAAAGAAACTAAAAGAAAGGATGGCTATGTTCATGGTGGAAATCGTTGGAAAAGAAATCAAGAAGTGGATGTGGTATTCACAAGAAAAAGAAAGAAAACTTAAAGAAAGCAATCCATGACTAGCTTACCTTGCTAGCTTGCCAAGACTTACTAGACTCCTTGATAGCGAATGCTTGCCTAATGTTGTCACTTCATTAGCATAGGATTCGTCTCGCGTGTTGACCTAATTACTTTCTCACTTGCAAGATGGTGGTTTAACCATCGGAGAAGAGAAGATCATACAACTTGCAAGATGAACAAAAGCAATCACCCATGAGTTAGTGAAGAAAGCTAAGCTAGTGGTAAACTAGTACATGGAAGGAAAATTAGCTACAAGCCATTAAAGAACTAAAACAAAGCTTGAAGTAAATTGCAAGAAAGTAAACAAAGCAATAAAGAAAGCATGTAAAGAAAGCACATAAACTAGAACCAAGCTTCAAGTAGAGGAAGTGGAGAATGGATCAATCCTTGTTGCTTCAAGTGTCACCCTTGATTACACAAGCTCTCTCTCTCACACTCTCTCTCTTTTACATTGAATTCTAGGGAAGAAGAAGAGGGATCTAAAGAACAAAACCTAAAGAGAAAAATACATGAAAATTACAACAACTAAACTAATCTCCTCTCTTCTCCATTCAGTTTTTGTACGCAGGTCCAAGTCCAGTATTTATAGCATGGGAGAGAACCTTCGAGAGCCAAGTTTGTTGCCACAAAATCCGGGGTCATAACGACCTAGATATGCCGCGCCCTTGCCGCGTTTTGCGGCTTGATCCTGGCCGTTGAGGTGGATCTTTCTGGTATAGTTCTGTTACGAGGTTGTTAGCCACGTGGTATATCTGGAATCTTCGTTTGTTGCGCGGATTTCTCTGGATCTGGATTTGAATTTGGCTTTATCTTTTAATCTTAGATTAATCACTTAATTATTACTAATTAAGGTGATAATTGGCTATCTCTCCTTTAAGTGTGTACCTGCAAATATGTAGAGAAGAGGAGTAAAAATCACATATTTATTTGTAATATGCATGGGAATTATGATGTAAAATATGCAATATTGGATACCAATCACACCCCCACACTTATTCTTTTGCTCGTCCCGAGCAAAAACAAAGAAAAGAAAAGAAAATCCTAACTACCAATTTTATTACACCACTTTCGCAGGTGACGCGATTGCACTGAGTATGTGCAACAAGCCGTTAAACCTCTAAGTTACCCTAGAGGAGGAGTGTTGTCTCCTGAGGGTTTTCAGCGGATTACACCCACAAAATCCTTAAAGAAAGAAAACAAATGTTAGTATTTTGAAAATTCATTTTGAAAGAGAGACATGTTTTCGAACTATTTTTGCAAAAATATAAGTGATCTTAGGTCATAAGTCCACCTATAATCATTCTCCCTTAAACTTAGTCTCTATGCAAGATCTTGTTTTCAATTAAGGTAAGAATTCAAAATTGGATTGAATATTTTATCTTTCATAAAACCTAGATAGTATGCACACCGTGCTCTGTGAAAATTTCTGGGATTTCAACTCTAACCATCAAGCCAATTATTTATTTATTTATTTTCTTTTCTCTTTTTTTTTCTTTTTCTTCCCTTAGTTTTCTTAGGCTTTCTAGTTCACCCATGTAGCGAGCCTATAACCGATGACTCCCAAACCAGATGGTTCTAGGGCACCAAATGAGAAAACATCCCTCGGGTTAAAGGACTCGAGTGAAAAAGGCCACAAAACTAAAGGGGATTATTTATAATCACCGTTAGGCGTGAATAATCATGCTTCTTGAGGCATAGTTATCCAGCTTAATAAGTGATCTTTTATTTATTATTTTTTTTTCTTTTTTTTTTTTATATGGCATTTTTGGTCTTTGTTTCCATCCCAAGAAATGTGTAAGTGTAAAGTGCATATTATCTAAGGCAAAAAATTCAAGATAAAAATATCTCACCACTTTTACTTACTTATCCTATAATTTCAAACAAGATCTATTATTTCAACTAGGTTTAAAATGTCATAATTAAGGCTTTCTTAATTCCTAAGATACATCTTAATTTTCTTAAAAATAGATCAAAACTTTGTCTCTTTTTTCAAAAAGTTTTTATTTTTATATTTTTTTTATTTTTTATTTTTGTAAAAGAAATGTAAAAGAAAGAAAATCTAAAAACTCTATGTTAGTAAACCCTCCCCCACACTTATTTCATGCATTGTCCTCAATGCATCGTGATATATGTATGCATGAAACAAATAGAAAGGGAAGGAAAAAATTACCTTAAGGTGGTGGTTCCGGTGGTGGTCGGATTGGTCCACGAAACATGGCCCAATCAACTTGTCGTTGGGTTTTCAGAAACCCACCAAAAATCTCAGAAATATGACCCACTAAAATGATGTATGCATGTGTTATTTTAATTATGTACATGACCCCATCTAATTTTAAGATTTTCCTAATAATTTCAGAGTCAAATTTATCAATTTCCTTGTCCCAGAATGGTATATGACATGATAAAACAGTTGACTTGGACTCAGGACGGAGTACCGACTCAGGGAAGTGAATGAATCAAGTAAAGGTTCAGGAGTCGGAATGAATTCTGGAATTGGGTCCAAGTCAAGAAATGGAAACTCAAGTCCACATGTATTGTCCAACAATGGAATGTGACTATCAAAAATTGGTAATTCCAGTTCAGGAGGGATGGAAATCAAAACTGACTCTAGAATGTTACTCAAATTGGGTAATATAACAGGAGTCAATAATGATTCAGAGATTTGAACTGGATCACAGATGTGAAAATCTAGGTCACATATCTCTTTTAGTTCAATTCCACAAAAATGAGAACTTGCAAATTGTCAATTGTATCTTCAGAAGTGTAGAATTGGGCAAGTTCAATATGATCCTCAAAGATGGGTGATTCAACTTCATTGTGAATTAGGAAAGGATCCAAGGTTGATTCCGGGAAAAGATTGAAGTCAGGTAAAGATATCGGAGTCATTATGGAATCAGGAAAAAGGATCGAATCACGAAGTTGGGGTTCAAGATCACATTCCTTATGTAGTTCAATTTCACAAAAATGTGAACTTGCCAATTTATCAATGGAATTTTCAGAAGTATAGAATTGGTCAAGTTCAATGTGATCATCATCAAATATTGGTGATTCAATTTCACAATGGATAGGAACTGGATCCAATACTGACTCAGGAAATGAATTGAAAACAGGTAAAGATATGGAAGTCATGATTGAATCAGGAAGTAGATTGGAATCATCAAGTGAAAGTTCAGGATCATGGTCAAGTTCAATTTCATGAAAAGAAAAACTTGCCAAATTGTAAATTGGATCAGAAGTGTGGACAAGTTCAGTCTTAGGAGATGAAAAACTTGCCAAAATGTCAATGGGATTTGACGTTTGGACAAGTTCAATTTTAGGGAATGAAAAACTTGCCGATGTATCAATTGGATCTGAAGTTTGGATAAGTTCAGGTGATTGTGCTGAAATTGAATCTGAACTTCCAAGACTACATGACTCTTTGGTTTTAACAGAGTGGCTAGTGACCTTAGAAATAGGATGATGATGAAGAGTTTGGATCATCAAATCTATGTCACGATCTCTAGCATTTCGAGCAATGGTCATGTCTTCAAGCAACTTTTCACAAGTGATGATTTCATTATTTTGATGAAAAGATGAAGTGTGGTCTTGGAAGTGATGGTGAAATTGTGAGTCAAAAATGTGTGGTGATGGAAAAGTAGACTCACACAAGAAATCTTTACTCGTTTCCATGACAAGTGGTTGTTCATTAGGAAAAGGTGGAAGTGAGTAAGACTCTTGAAAATACGGTGGAATTGGAGAGGCAAATGGTTCTGGAAGTGTCTGCTCAGCTCTCTGTAAATTGGCTTCTAAACTCCTTAGTAACTCAGATTTTTCTTCAAATGTTCAGAAAAAGGAGTATATGAAGCGGAATCGGGAAATGAATCTTGTGAATATTGTGGACTTGGTGGAAATGGTGGACAAGGAGGTTGATAATTAAACTCGGGGGACTGGAATCCCCAATGACTCGATGAAGAGTTGAAATTATTTTGGACATTATAATTGTTAGATGGGGGTATGGGTCATATTGATTCGGATAAGGCCAACCCGGTGTATTTGGTTGGTGCATATTGTAAAACACCGGGTTGGAATTATCCGAATATGGAGATGGTGTGAAATATGGATTATTATTAGGATGGAAAGAATTGTAATTGTAAGCCATATCACACAATCAAATACAAACAAACAAACAAACAAACAAAAGAAAGAAAAATTCTAACCTAAGTTAGGGTAGACTTAGGACCTAGACGACTCCTAACTGATAGACTGTCCACGGAGGTTAGTGTAGACTCTAACCACAAGCTAATCAGCCAGGGAAGGGTAAGGTTGGTGGGAGGTTTTCCGTCCGAAGACGTTCCTTAATTAAGTAACCAGCAACCTTCGGGCTTTCGGCCCTCAACCCCTTTCCTAGACACTGATTTTGCAAGAGTTAAATTCCAACACTTTTCCCCCTTAGGATAATCTCCTAAGTGAGTCCGAGATGTCCCTAGGGCCAACGTCTACTTTTTATTAAATTAGGCTTGGGTTAGTGAGTGCTTGGGAAAATGATTTCGGGCTAAGGAAAGGGTAATGACCTCCCCACCTTATCTCATTTACAGGTATGCCCTTAAATTTGAATTGTGCAAGTGTACAAGAAATATAGCTAGGATACACTCAAAGCATGAAAATCAAGCAAGGAGTTTGTCCTAGTCTAAATGCAATGCAAACACGTACCTTGCCTCCAGCACTCTTCAACAGTAAAAGTAAAGAATTGAAGAGACACGTGCCTAAAATGCAAGTGTCTAAACAATTTTAACAATTCAACCAACTTTTTACTGTTTTTTAATTAAGCAGGTATATGGTGCAAATACAGGATTTCAAGTATAGCAGCAGATTTATTTTGCAGATCTGAAGCCCCTGCAGAAAATTTGTCAGAAGTGAACTCCTCTGTGCCGCGGCCGCGCGGCTTTTGCCGTGGGAACGCGGCACTTTGGAGGGATCCTGGTCTCTGCTTTCAAGAGCAGAGGCCCAGGTCCACTTATATGTGACTGCAATGAATATTTTCCTGTTTCTTTACCTGTAACCTGCAAACAGAGAAGAAGAATCGTTTAGTACTTCACTTTAAACCAAAAAGAACGTCGCTCTCCCCAGCAACGGCGCCATTTTGATTAAGACTAAAAAGGGTGTACTTATTATGTGTATAGAAATGTATTTGATGTACCCTTTCTTGTCTCCGCTATAGCATAGGGCTATACCGAGTCGATTCTCAGGGAGAGCTCGCGATGGAAGCTTTAACGTGTGGTAGTGAAGTGAACAAACGAGTATTCTTATCTTGCTTATAAACTTAGTGAATCAAATGTAAAAGAAACTAAAAGAAAGGATGGCTATGTTCATGGTGGAAATCGTTGGAAAAGAAATCAAGAAGTGGATGTGGTATTCACAAGAAAAAGAAAGAAAACTTAAAGAAAGCAATCCATGACTAGCTTACCTTGTTAGCTTGCCAAGACTTACTAGACTCCTTGATAGCGAATGCTTGCCTAATGTTGTCACTTCATTAGCATAGGATTCGTCTCGCGTGTTGACCTAATTACTTTCTCACTTGCAAGATGGTGGTTTAACCATCGGAGAAGAGAAGATCATACAACTTGCAAGATGAACAAAAGCAATCACCCATGAGTTAGTGAAGAAAGCTAAGCTAGTGGTAAACTAGTACATGGAAGGAAAATTAGCTACAAGCCATTAAAGAACTAAAACAAAGCTTGAAGTAAATTGCAAGAAAGTAAACAAAGCAATAAAGAAAGCATGTAAAGAAAGCACATAAACTAGAACCAAGCTTCAAGTAGAGGAAGTGGAGAATGGATCAATCCTTGTTGCTTCAAGTGTCACCCTTGATTACACAAGCTCTCTCTCTCACACTCTCTCTCTTTTACATTGAATTCTAGGGAAGAAGAAGAGGGATCTAAAGAACAAAACCTAAAGAAAAAAAACCATGAAAATTACAACAACTAAACTAATCTCCTCTCTTCTCCATTCAGTTTTTGTACGCAGGTCCAAGTCCAGTATTTATAGCATGGGAGAGAACCTTCGAGAGCCAAGTTTGTTGCCACAAAATCCGGGGTCATAACGACCTAGATATGCCGCGCCCTTGCCGCGTTTTGCGGCTTGATCCTGGCCGTTGAGGTGGATCTTTCTGGTATAGTTCTGTTACGAGGTTGTTAGCCACGTGGTATATCTGGAATCTTCGTTTGTTGCGCGGATTTCTCTGGATCTGGATTTGAATTTGGCTTTATCTTTTAATCTTGGATTAATCACTTAATTATTACTAATTAAGGTGATTAATTGGCTATCTCTCCTTTAAGTGTGTACCTGCAAATATGTAGAGAAGAGGAGTAAAAATCACATATTTATTTGTAATATGCATGGGAATTATGATGTAAAATATGCAATATTGGATACCAATCACTTTGCTAAAATGGTTGGGGGAGCGTTTGCTCTCCCAAACTTTCTAAGATCTTCCCTCTAGTTTTTCCCTATAAATACCAGTTTCAACAGAGAAGAAGGGAGTGAAGACTAGGATTAGAATTTTTGTTTATTCTTTAAGGATTTAGACTCTTTGTTAGATAGTATAGAAGTTGTATTTTTGTTTTATAATTTGTAGTTCAGTGCAAACACCAGAGAGAAGAGTGAAAGTGAGTGTGTAATTCGTCTTTTAAGTGACAATCAAAGGAGCTTCTACTTGCTTGATCAACTCAACTCGAATTTTGTACGTCAAGTTTACTTGTCATTCTCTTGTTTGTTTTAAGTTCATAATGAGTAGCTAATTCGTTTTCTGGGCTTACTAATGGACCTCTTCTATCACCTCTCTCTTGACTGCTTTTCATAAAAGCAACATTTTTTGAATCAGAAAATACCTTAGTTAAAACATCATTCTTGAAAGCACATGAGGATTTCTTTATTTAAACTTGGACTTTTAAAGCACAAATCTCTTTGAACTTTTTTATTCCATACTTGCTTTTTCGCGCTTGATGGTTTAACATTCACTTCTTAATGATTTGTAACAAAAGGGCTTAAGATTTAAATGAAACGATCTTATTTGTTTTACTTGGGCAATAAAAGAAGCTAAAGGTTTTTGGTTTATAATAAAAGTGATGCAACCCAAATGTCCTTGAGATAAGTACATAGTTGGGTTAAAAACTAGTGAGCCCAGATTTTCTTCTTCATTAAAAAAATAGCAAATCACTTTTTAAACTTTATACAAAATTCACCTTTCTAAGGTCTTATCCAAAGTTACAATTTCTCTTTTAATCATCTTCCTTCTTTCCATTCTCTTTTCAATTAAAAAACGAGCACAATTCTTTGTTACTAAACAAAACACCGAAAAGCTTTCATCGCATTCCTCCTCGTGGACACGACCCGTTAGCCACAAGCTACACGGTAATTTCTTATCTCTTTGATTTCTCAATCAATTTTGGCGTCGTTGCCAGAGAGGGAACGGTGTATTTATTTTTTAACAAGTTTGGTGTGTTATTTCAGGGACTTCAAGATTCAGATCTAGCATTCAAGCTTTGTAGGAGAAGACTTGGTATTTTGTGCCCCTACTCTCGAAAGTAGGAAATAGAATTTCAAGAAATTGCTATTGCAAAAGTTGCAATTTTTGTGGGACTACTAAAACTTTTTTTTGCAGGACATATTGCTCGCAAAAAAATTAAGTTTTTCTATGTTATATTCTTGCTATATCTGCTATCCACCATCCCTGTTTTAATCCAACAGTAATTTGAGTGATTGTTAATTGCTTAAAAACGTTTAGACTTACATTCTAGGCATTTGTCTAATTACGTTTATTTTACAATTACTGTTGAAGAGAGCTGAAGACAAGATACGTATGCATAGCATATAGTTTAGAAAACATTCTTGGGTGATATTTTGCTTTTGAATGTTACTTTTCTATATCTTGCACACTTTCCACTATAAATTCTAAGGGCAAAACCCGATTCAAGATAAGGTGGGGAAGTCATTACCCTTCCTTAGCCCACAAACCATCTCCAAGCACGCACAACCTAAGCCTAAGTAAAATAATATACGTTGGCCTTAGGGACATTTTGAACTCATTAGAAGATTATCCTAAGGAGGAAAGTGTTGGAATTCAACTCCTGGCAAAGAGTGTCTAGGAAGGGGATTAAGGGACGAAAGCATGAAGGTTGATGGTTACTTAATTAAGGAACGTCTTTGACGGATAACCTCCTACCATATTGCCCTGACTTGGCTGATTAGCTTATGGTTAAACTCTGCATTATACTTCCAGTGGACAATCAACCAGTTAGAAGTTGTCTAGGTCAAGGTTACCTTAGACTAGGCTTGGTTGTTTCTCTTCTTGACTATTGGTGAACTTGTTTGTGATTGTGTTTGTGTATACAAGTGTGGTCAAGAGACCCTAATTCGTCTAGGTTAACTAGAAACACATCACTACCCAGGTTAGAAACAAGACCAGATTCGGTTATGGATCGACCGACATCTTTGCAGGATAGGTTCTATCTCATTAGAACATCACTTCCATCCTGCATCCAACTTCCATCGGTTGGTGAACACAACTTTAAGCTTAAGTCACAGTTCATCAATACACTCCCTGCGTTCCATGGCTTAGAGTCCGAAGATACTTATTTCTTCATAAGAGACTTTGAGGAAGTATGCTTAATGATGAAAATCTCACACCTTGCAGATGATGTTATTAGATTGAGATTTGTCCCATTTACTCTTAAGGACTTAGCTAAGAAATGGCTCTACAGCTTAGCGGCTGGCTCTATCACATCTTGGGATGTTTCATCAAGGTCTTTTTGAAGAAATTCTATCCAATCCACAAGACCGCTCTCGTTAGGAAAAACATCATGCAGTTCAAGCAAGAACCTAGTGAACCATTTTGGAGGTACTTTGAATGCTTCAAAGGACCCCTTGTCCAATGTCCTCATCATGGAATAGAGAAATGGCGACAGTGTCAAATTCTTTATGATGGTTTAGACTACTCGACCAAGACCCTCTTAGAAAGCATGTCCAAGGGAGATTCTTGCAGAAGGATGAGCATGAAGGATGAGATTTATATGAGAATCTAGCTAAAAAGACCATCTAATGGAAAACTACTAGTGAAAGCTCTAGAAATCCAAATTCTATCTCTTCAAAAGGAAGTCTCCATTCGATTGAACATCCATAGCTAACGAGGCTAAGTTAGCTAACCTAGCGAGAAGACTGAAAGCTTTAGAAACTAAGGAACCAAGTCCAGTCAATCAAGTCAGCCCAAATTAATTTCTAACTCTGGGTTTTACTTACTGTCAAGCCTTGAATCATGTGTTTGAGGAGTGTCCTGTTTTTCAAGCTCACCAACACTTTTTGAACAGATGAATGCGGCCTTTTAAAGGCCGAACAATGATCCTTACGCTCCAACGTATAATCCTGGTTAGAGAAATCACCCAAATTTCTCATGGAGCCAATAAAATAATGATCACCCACGATCAAACCATGTAACTCACTTCCATCATTCCAATAGTTCTTCCAATCATCATCCCAACTTTTCCAATCAACCCTCACAATCCTCCCAACAATTTTTCAAATTATTAACAAAATTTCCCAACCAGCTCTACCATCTTCCTTCCAGAATCCTCAACTCGAAAGGAGAATGATTGATTTTGAGAGAAACATAGAAAGGTACATGAAGAACTATGATTCCCTCATGTAAACAATACAGAGGCTAAAGGGTCAAATGAGCCAGTTAGCCAACCCACAACATGAGAGGCAAAAGGGTACCTTGCCCAGTCAACCAATTATGAATCCCAGGAATTCACAACAAGCTCATTGGTTGAGGATCAATCACTGAATCAATGTAATACTATACATACATTGAGGTCGGGAAAGAAAGTTGATAACTAAGTATCAATACCACCTAATCCCAGTCAGCACAATCACACTTCAACATCCACCTCATCTAATCCCACTCCTAAATTTGATGAATCCGAAAAAGATAAGTCAACTAGTCATGTGTACCTGCCTATAGCACCATTCCTAATAGGCTAAAAAAATAAGCAAAATCCACACAGGATAAGATAATTGAGATCTTTAATCAAGTGAAGATAAATGTGCCACTTCTTGATTCCATCCAACAAATCTCATCTTATGCTAAGTTTCTTAAGGCAATGTTCACCAAGAAGAGAAAGACTAATGTACCTAAAAAGGTCTTCTTAGCCACTAACATAAGTTAGCTACTATTGGGTCCGATCCCTGTTAAGTACAAGGATCCAGGTAGTCCAACCATTGCCTGCACAATAGGACAAGCCGAGATTAGTCGTGCACTTCTTGACTTGGGAGCAAGTATCAACTTGCTTCCATTCTCAGTTTATCAAAATTCGGGTTGGGCGATCTTAGTCCAACTAGAGTCACTATCCAACTGGCTGACCGTTCAGTAAAAGTTCCAAAAGGGGAGATTAATGATGTCCTTATCTGGGTTGGGGAGTTTATTTACCCTGTTGATTTCATAGTTTTAGAGACACAACTTGTGTCTAACTCCAATCATAGAGCTCAAACTCCTATTATCCTAGGGCAATCATTCCTTACTACTGCCAATGCCATCATCAACTGTAGGAATAGATCCATGAGGTTAACTTTTGGGGACATGACTAGAGAAGTCAATGTCTTTAACCTAGAAAAACAACCTCGTAAGATAAGAGATCAAACATTTGAGGTAAACTTTGTTGAAAATAATTGTGATGAAAAGTGTGAAGATATAGAAGATGAGGCACTGTTTCTTACTGAATTATTTAAGAATGAATGCGATTATGTTGATGAGACGGCATATATCGGAGATCCTAATGTTAAAGTACCTTTAAAAAGGGAAAATTTGATTTGAATATCTTCGCTTTCGATGAGCCAACCAATAATGTATCACATGAGAATATAGTTCAAGAACTTCCGATTGACATACACATTGAAAACCTCTTCGAAGAAGAACTCATGTGTTGGATGAACCAACTAGGGATCTTTTGGTTAATTACACATCTCTAGGGAAAATGTTGACCTAAACTTTGAGGAGATATATGAAACTGAGTTAGAATTCCTAGGCATTCATAGTGAGGAAGTTCCAATTGAGAATTGTGGTGGTGATCAATTTTTGAATAATGAATGAAGAAATATGAGGAAAGAAAACCTAAAGAAGTTGAGACTGGGGAGAAAGAGAGCTAAAATGATAGAAAAATTAGCCTCCCCACTATGCCCCATAAAGAGGACCCATTGGAATGAAGGGAAGAGAGCTAGACGGATAAGACTGAAAAAGATCTAGATGTGAGAGAAACTTGATGTTGTACATATTCCTGTATAATAGATGCATCTCTTTTACATTTCATTTCATGCATGTATACATTTCTTTCATATATTGGGGACAATGCATGAGATAAGTGTGGAGAAGGGCTCTAACGTGACTAATATAAAAAAAATGTATATATATATATAAAAACTTTTTGGAAGGTAAAAATAATATTTTGATATATTTTTTGTAAGAAATTAAGTCAATTTTTAAAGAATAGGAAAATCATAATTAGGATTTCTTATACTTGGTCAAAGTTAGATGACTTGTTTGATTTTTAGGGTTAGGAAGAAAATTTGTGAAAGTAATTTGATCTTTACCTTAATGAAATATGCACACTTTATACACTTATACACTTAGGGTTTAAAAACAATGACCCTTATGCCTTATAAAAAAAGTACATACGTATAAAAAAAAAATAAATAAACAAATCTAATTATTGATTAGCTAGGTGCTTTGGCTTAAGCAAGCCTTGGTATTTATGCAAAAGATAATTAGATAAGTTTGAAAAAGAAATATATATATAAATCCTCTGATTAAGCTGGGTATTTGTGCCTCATGAAGCATAAGTATTCACACCTAAAAGGGGTACATTTTATAAATAAAAACCTTGGTTTCGTGGCCATGTCTGCTCGAGTGTTTAAGTCCTTAGGGTGTTTTCTCACCTGGTGCCCTAAAACTGTCCGGTTTGGGTGTCACCGACTAAAGGCTCGTTACATGGGCAGATTAGAAAGCCTAATGAAATTGAGGAATAAATTCCACAAAAATAAATATAATTAAGGCATAGGAGTTAATGTTAAAGAACCCTTAGTCAAATTTCACAAGTCACGATGGTGCATACGACTCAGGGTAAATTAATAGACTAGATGAGAAGTACAATTTGACTCCTTACTTGGATTGAAGACATGTTTTTGAATAGAGACTAAGTTTCAGAATTAAAAATTAATATTTCTGATTGATCACTAATATTGCACATTTAATATCATACTCTCCTACTTATTATAGAATAAACTCTGCATTTTCTAATTAAATGTTTAATTTATTTGCAGGCCTATTCCTAAAGGAGAGTGAAGCGAAATGAGCCCAAAAGCCCACCAAATCCTGACTTAATTCAGAGTAAATTCGAAATCAAGGAATCAGGGCTAAATCTTGGCGTATCAGAGAGGTTGAAAACCGGTTGAGAAGAATCCTCCCTGAATCGATCGGTTGAAGCCAAGGATCAAAGGCCATTTCGTCAAAATCCCGGACATAAACTGCAAATCCAAATCAAGATAATTACAAATCAAGAAACCGGGGTGCACTACCAACAGGGTGTGGCCACCTGGCCGCACCCTGACCGTGGAAACGCGGCCAAAGCCGCATTTTCACAGCTCTGTTGGAGAGTGAGGGGGAGCGTCTGTTCCCCCTATCTTCATATGATCCTGTAGGTTGGGTTTTACCTATAAATACTGGGATTTTCAGAGCCTCCAGGGGACGATCATGCAGAGATAGGAATTAGTCCAGTTTTTCACTCTTTGTAGTATAGGTTTTTGTTTTCTTTTTATGTAATTTTAATTTGTATGTAAGCTTAGGTTAGATTCAGATTCATGAAAGTAAGAGAGAGGCTTATGTTGAAAGTGACACCGATGTACCCTCTTCCCTTCTTCCAACGTTTCTGCAAGTAATAAAAGTAATTTTTTTTATGTTAGTCTTTACTTTTGTTTTCTTCTTCTTCTTTCTACTTTACCACTTTTTGTTTTGATGAGCATGCAAGTGAATCCAGAAGCATTAGTATAACAAAGTTTGTATGAGTGCCAACGATAATTCATGATGATGTTCTCCTCCTCAAGACTCCGTATCATTTCATTCTTGTTCGTCTTAATGATGTAATGCGACTGGGGACTGAGCTCGATCCTATAGCTTATGCGTTGAACGCCTCCGAAGCAAGGTAGAACATGCAAGGGTTCCAGGTAAGTCAACAACCAAATTAGGTAAGTATTTCTTTAATCTTCTTTCTTTTCTTTTATTTCTTTAGTTTAGATTACCAATACCCACATCTTTCATCACTCCTTTTTTATTTCTTTATAAATAATCATTCTCCATTTTTCTCCACCTTCTCCATCTATCGCTTTCTTTCTAACTTAACTATAACTCTTTTTCTCTTTTCTTTTAAGAACCAAAGAAGAACTTTAACCAAACTTTGTATCTTAAAAGAAGACTTACTAAAAAGCTTCCATCGCTAGTCCCTCCTTATGGATTACGACCCGCATAGCCACTTCATATCGCAGTAGAATTGAGCACTTGCACATCTCTATTTGAAGTTCTGAAATACTGTATTTTTGTGCAGGTTCAAGCTCAATCAAATTTTGGCGCCGTTGCCAGGGAGGGACAGTAAGTTACTCACTTTAAAAGTTTACATTTTCGGTTAACTTCTTCTTATTTTTTGTACAAATTTAACAACAAGGAATATATGTTGTAGTGGACATATAAGTAGCCTTGGACTCTGCTTAAGAAAGCAGAGCCAAGAAGCCCTCAGATTTGCTACATTCCAGTGGCAAAACTGAGTGAACTACTAACCTGTATTTTTACAGGTTGGCTGAATTGAAAATCTAAATATCTATAACATTTATTTCCTTGTTTGATTCACTCTATTTACTTTCTAACCTCAATAGTAAAATGATGATAGTAAATGCTAAAATGATTTAGACTTTACATTTAGGCACGTGTCTATTTCATTTCATTTTTATTTACTGTTGAAGAATGTTGTAGCCAAGGTATGTGTGCATAGCATTTAGTATAAGGTTCATTCTTGTATGATTGCTTGAATGTTACTTTTTTCTATATACTTGTACACTGCACTAAATTGACTTAAGGGCTTGTCCTATTAACAAGATAAGGTGGGGAAGTCATTACCCTCCCTTAGACCACAAATAATCTCGTCACTCACTAACCCAAACCTAACTAAAAATGAGTAGACGTTGGCCCTAGGGACATCTCGGACTCAATTAGGAGATTATCCTAAGGGGGAAAGGGGTTGGAATTTGACTCCTGCCAAATGAGTGTCTAGGAAGGGATTAAGGGCCGAAAGCCCAAAGGTTGGTGGTTGTTTAATTAAGGAACGTCTTTAACGGAAAACCTCCCACCAATCTTGCCCTGACCTGGCTGATTAGCTTGTGGTCAAAGTCTGTATTATACCTCCCGTGGACAATCTAACCAGTTAAGAGTCGTCTAGGTCATAGGTCTGCCCTAACTTAGTTTAGAATTTTTCTTTTTTGTTTGCTTATTTGTTTGTTTTTTGTTTGTGTTTTATTGTGTGATATGGCTTATAATAACAATTTTTCAATTTTAATGGTAATCTATATTACACACCAACTTCTTTTTCGGATATTATGAACCCGGCATATCATAACTTTGACCAACATAGTGTGCCGGATTGGTCTTATCTGAATCAATATAACCCATGCCCCAAATCTTATAACCATAATTTCCATAATAATTTCAACTCTTCACAGAGTCAGTGGGATTCACCTCCCCTGAGTCCAATTTTCGACCAACTTGTCCCCCTTATCCACCTTGTCCATAATATTTCTAAGATTCATACTCATTTCCACCAGTCCAAAATAGAAAACCATCAATTTTGGAAATGAGTATGCGTGAGTCCAAACAAAAATCACAAATCTGATGGACTCACAATTTACTACCAATTCCAAAAGAACACTTCATCTTTTCAAGTCCAATCGCAACAAAGCGATGAACCTATCAACTATGAAAAGATGCTTGAAGCCATGACTCAGGCTCAAAACGCTCGTAATCATGACATAGATATGATGGTCCAATCTCTACGTTCTCACTGTTTTACCAGTTTTGATATCGGTAACCATTCTGTTAGAGCCAAAGAGTCATGTTGTTTGGAACACAAGGTTCCATTTCAGCACAATCATTTGAACTTGTCCAAACTATAAATTTTGAAAGTGACATTGACAGTTTGGCAAGTTATCCCTTTCCTGAAATTGAACTTGAAAATGAATATGATCATGAACCTCAACTTAGTGATTCAATTTTACTTTCTGATTCAATTATGACTCTGGTGTCTTCACCTGATTTCAACCTTTTTCCCGAGTCAACATTGGATCCTGTGCCAATTCATCATGAAATTGAATCATCCATCTTTGATGATCATATTGAACTTGAAAAATTTTACACTTTTGAAAGTCCTATTGACAAATTGGCAAGTTCTCATTTTTATGACATTGAACTCAATGAGAAATTTGACCTAGATTCTCAAATCTGTGATCCAGTTCAAATTTCCGAATCATATTGACTCATGTTTTGTTACCCGACTTGAGTAATATTTTAGAGTCAGTTTTGATTCTCACACCTATCATTCTTGAACTTGAATCACCAATATTAAGTCACATTCCATTGTTGGAAAATGAATGTGGACTTGAGTTTCAACTTCTTGACTTAGACCCACTTCCCAAACCAATCTCGACTCCTGAACCTTTACTTGACTTAAGTCACCTTCTTGAGTCGGTATTAGTTTCTGTACTTCTTGAGTCTAAGTCAATCATTCTATCTTTTCACACTCCATTTTGGACAAGGCGGTTGACAAATTTGACTCCGAAATTAATTATGAAATTTGAAAATTAGATGGGGTTAAATTTTTAATAAAAATCCTTCATGGATAGATCATCTTAACGGGTTATATTAAAGAGATTTTTGGTGGGTTCCTCCGAACTCCACGAAAAGTCGATTGGGCCGCATTTCGTGGACCAATCAGACCACCCCCGGAACAACCACCTTAAGGTAGTTTCTTCTTTCCCTTTCTTCTTTTTCATGCATCTATGCATTAATTCATACATTGAGGACAATGCATGAGATAGGTGTGGGGAAGGGTCTAACATAACTTAGGTTTTTTCTTTTTATTAAACAAAAAAAAATTCTTTACTTTTAAAAACTTTTTGAAAATAGAAACAATATTTTGACAAATTTTTTGTAAGAAATTAAGTCAATTTAAGGAATAGGAAAATCAAAATTAAGATTTCTTAAACTAGGTCAAAATAAGATTATTTGTTTGATTTTAAGGATAGGAAGATAATTTGTCAAAGTAATTTAGTCTTAATCTTTACCTTAATGAAATATGCATACTTCATACACTTACACACTTAGGGTTCAAAAATAAAGATTCTTATGCCTTATAAAAAATATTATGAAAAAGAAAAAATATATAAACAAATCTAATTATTGATTAGCTAGGCGCTTTGGCCTAAGCAAGCCTTAGTATTTATGCAAAAGATAATTAGATAAGTTTGAGAAAATGTATATATATAAATCCTCTGATTAAGCTGGGTATTTATGCCTCATGAAGCATAAGTATTCACGTCTAAAAGGGGTTCATATAATAAAATCCTTAGTTTTATTGCCTTGTTTGCTCGAGCCCTTAAATCCTTGGGGTGTTTTCTCACCCGGTGCCCTAAGACCGTTTGGTTTGGGAGTCAACGATTAAAGGCTCCTTACATGGGCAGATTAGAAAGCCTAATAGAACTAAGGAATAATGCCAAAAAAAAATTTTTTTTTTGAGGCTTAAGAGTTAGAGTTAAAGAACCCTTAGTCAAATTTTCACAATTACAAGGTGCATATGACTTAGGGTAAAGTAATAGACTAGGTGAGAAGTACAATTTGACTCCTTATTTTGATTGATAACAAATTTTGAATAGCGACTAAGTTTAGGAATGAAAAATTCAGTTTTCCTATAACTTATAGATTACTTAAGTCTTACAATTATATTTCAAATATTTTTCTCTTTGAAAATGCTTTTCGAATTACTAACTCTTTGTTTCTCTTTCTTTATGGATTTTGTGGGTGTAATCCACTGAAAACCCTCACGAGAAAAAACTCTTCCTCTAGGGAAAACCTAAAGGTTTAACGGCTTGTTGCACATGCTCAGTGCAATCGCGTTACCTGCGAAAGTGGTCTAATAATCCTTAGTATAGTTTAGTTGTTTTGCTCGAGGACGAGCAAAAGATAGGTATGGGGGTGTGATTGGTCACTAATATTGCACATTTAATATCATATTATCCTACTTATTATAGAATAAACTCTGCATTTTTCTAATTAAATGTTTAATTTATTTGCAGGCCCATTCCTAAAGGAGAGTGAAGAGAAATGAGACCAAAAGCCCACCAGATTCTGACTTAATTCAGAATAAATTCGAAATCAAGGAATCAGGGCTAAATCTTGGCATATCAGAGAGGTTGAAAACCGGTTGAGAAGAATCCTCCCAGAATCGATCGGTTGAAGCCAATGATCAAAGGTCATTTCGTCAAAATCCCAGACATAAACTGCAAATTCAAATCAAGATAATTACAAATCAAGAAACCGGGGTGCACCACCAACAGGGTGTGGCCACCTGGCCACACCCTGACCGTGAAAACGCGGCCAAAGCCGCATTTTCGCAGCTTTGCTGGAGAGTTAGGGGGAGCGTTTATTCCCCCTATCTTCATATGATCTTGTAGGTGGGGTTTTGCCTATAAATACTAGGATTTTCAGAGCCTCCAGGGAACGATCATGCAGAGATAGGAATTTGTTCAGGTTTTCACTCTTTGTAGTATAGGTTTTTGTTATCTTTTTATGTAATTTTAATTTGTATGTAAGCTTAGGTGAGATTGAGATTCATGTAAGTAAGAGAGAGGCTTATGTTGAGAGTGACACCGATGTACCCTCCTCCCTTTTTCCATCATTTCTGCAAGCAATAAAAGGTAATTTTTTTTATGTTAGTCTTTACTTTTGTTTTCTTCTTCTTTTTTCTACTTTACCACTTTTGGTTTTGATGAGCATGCAAGTGAATCCAGAAGCATTAGTATAACAAAGTTTGTATGAGTGCCGACGATAATTCATGATGATGTTCTCCTCCTCAATACTCCGTATCATTTCATTCTTGTTCGTCTTGATGATGTAATGCGACTGGGGACTGAGCTCGATCCTATGGCTTATGCGTTGAACGCCTCTGAAGCAAGGTAGAACATGCAAGGGTTCCAGGTAAGTCAACAACCAAACTAGGTAAGTATTTCTTTAATCTTCTTTCTTTTCTTTTATTTCTTTAGTTTAGATTACCAACACCCACTTCTTTCATCGCTCTTTTTCATTTCTTTATAAATAATCATTCTCCATTTTTCTTCACCTTCTCCATCTATCGCTTTCTTTCTAACTTAACTATAACTCTTTTTCTCTTTTCTTTTTAAGAACCAAGAAGAACTTTAACCAAACTTTGTATCTTAAAAGAAGACTTACTAAAATGCTTCCATCGCTAGCCCCTCCTTGTAGATTACGACCCTCATAGCCACTTCATATCGCAGTAGAATTAAGCACTTGCACATCTCTATTTTGAAGTTCTGAAATACTGTATTTTTGTGCAGGTTCAAGCTCAATCAAATTTTGGCGCCATTGCCGGGGAGGGACGGTAAGTTACTCACTTTAAAAGTTTACATTTTCGGTTAACTTTCTTCTTATTTTTTTTGTACAGATTTAACAACAAGGAATATCTGTTGCAGTGGACATATAAGTGGCCTTGGACTCTGCTTAAGAAAGCAGAGCCAAGAAGCCCTCAGATTTGCTACATTCCAGTGGCAAAACTGAGTGAACTACTTACCTGTATTTTTGCAGGTTGGCTGAATTAAAAATCTGAATATCTATAGCATTTATTTCCTTATTTGATTCACTCTATTTACTTTCTAACCTCAACAGTAAAATGATGATTGTAAATGCTAAAATGATTTAGACTTTGCATTTAGGCACGTGTTCATTTCATTTCATTTTTTATTTACTGTTGAAGAGCACTGGAGCCAAGGTATGTGTGCATAGCATTTAGTATAAGGTTAATTCTTGTATGATTGCTTGAATGTTACTTTTTTCTATATACTTGTACACTGCACTAAATTGACTTAAGGGCTTGTCCTATAAACAAGATAAGGTGGGGAAGTCATTACCCTCCCTTAGACCACAAACAATCTCCTCACTCACTAACCCAAACCTAACTAAAAATGAGTAGACGTTGGCCCTAGGGACATCTCGAACTCAATTAGGAGATTATCCTAAGGGGGAAAGGTGTTGGAATTTGACTCCTGCCAAATCAGTGTCTAGGAGGGGATTAAGGGCCGAACGCCCAAAGGTTGGTGGTTGTTTAATTAAGGAACGTCTTTGACAGAAAACCTCCCACCAATCTTACCCTGGCCTGGCTGATTAGCTTGTGGTCAAAGTCTGCATTATACCTCCCGTGGACAATCTAACCAGTTAGGAGTCGTCTAGGTCATAGGTCTGCCCTAACTTAGTTTAAAATTTTTCTTTTTTGTTTTCTTATTTGTTTATTTTTTGTTTGTGTTTTATTGTGTAATATGGCTTATAACAACATTTTTTTCAATTTTAATGGTAATCTATATTACACACCAACTTCTTTTTCAGATATTATCAACCCAGCATATCATAACTTTGACCAACATAGTGTGCCGGATTGGTCTTATCCGAATCAATATAACCCATGCCCCAAATCTTATAACCATAATTTCCATAATAATTTCAACTCTTCACAGAGTCAGTGGGATTCACCTCCCCTGAGTTCAATTTTCGACCAACTTGTCCCCCTTATCCACCTTGTCCATAATATTTCCAAGATTCATACTCAGTTCCACCAGTCCAAAATAGAAAACCATCAATTTTGGAAATGAGTATGCGTGAGTCCAAACAAAAATCACAAAATCTGATGGACTCACAATTTTACCATCAATTCCAAAAGAACACTTCATCTTTTCAAGTCCAATCGCAGCAAAGGGATGAACCTGATTAGACGAGAAAAGGTGTACTTATTATGTAGTAGATGTATTCGATGTACCCTTTCTTGTCTCCGCTATAGTATAGGACTATACCGAGTCGAATCTCAGGGAGAGCTCGCGATGGAAGCTTTAACGTGTGGTAGTGAAGTGAACAAACGAGTGTTCTTCTCTTGTTTATAAACTTAATGAATCAAATGTAAAAGAAACTAAAAGAAAGGATGGCTATGTTCATGGTGGAAATCGTTGGAAAAGAAATCAAGAAGTGGATGTGGTATTCACAAGAAAAAAAAGAAAACTTAAAGAAGCTTGAATGAAAGAACACCATGACTAGCTTACCTTGCTAGCTTGCCAAGACTTACTAGACTTCTTGATAGCGAATGCGTGCCTAATGTTGTCACTCCATTGGCGTAGGGTTCGTCTAGCGTGTTGACCTAATTGCTTTCTCACTTGGAAGACGGTGGTTCAACCATCGGAGAAGAGAAGATCATACACTTGCAAGATGAAGTAGAGCAATCACACTTGAGTTAGTTAAGATGGCAAATCTAGTGGTAAACTAGTACATGGAGAAAGAATTAGCTAGAACAAGCCATAAGAAAGGTAAAACAAAGCATGGAAGTAAATTGCAAGTAATTAAAGCAAGAAGTGAAATAAAGCAAGTAAGAATGCAAGAAAACTAGAACCAAGCTTCAAGTAGAGGAAGGAGGATGGATCAATCCTTGTTGCTTCAAGTGTCACCCTTGATTACACAAGCTCTCTCCCTCACAATCACTCTCTTTTACATTGAATTCTAGGGAAGAAGAAGAGGGATCTAAAGAACAAAACCTAAAGAGAAAAATACATGAAAATTACAACACTAAACTAATCTCCTCTCTTCTCCATTCAGTTTCTGTACGCAGGTCTTCATGGAGTATTTATAGCATGGATGAGAACCTTCGAGAGCCTAGTTTGTTGGCGCAAAATCTGAGATCCAACGGCCCGGATTTTGCGGTGGATCCGCCGCAAGTCGCGGCACTTTTGTGGCCGTTGGCTAACAACTTTCTGGTGGAGATTAGTTACAAGGTTGTTAGCCACGTGGTATATCTAGAATCTTCGTTTGTTGCGCGGATTTCTCTAGATCTGGATTTGAATTTGGCTTTATCTTTAATCTTGATTAATCACTTAATTAGTGTTAATTAAGTGATTATTTGGCTATCTCTCCTTTAGAGTGTGTACCTGCAAATATGTAGAGAAGAGGAGTAAAAATCACATATTTATTTGTAATATGCATGGGAATTATGATGTAAAATATGCACTTTTGTGTATTAATCACACCCCACACTTATTCTTTTGCTCGTCCCGAGCAAAACTAAGAAAAAGAAAAGAAAAATCTAAACTACCAATTTATTGCACCACTTTCGCAGGTGACGCGATTGCACTGAGCATGTGCAACAAGCCGTTAAACCTCTAGGTTACCTAGAGGAGGAGTGTTGTCTCCTGAGGGTTTTCAGCGGATTACACCCACAAAATCCATAAAGAAAGAAGACAAATGTTAGTATTTTGAAAACGCATTTTGAATAAGAGACTAGTTTACGAACTATTTTTGCAAAAATATAAGTGATCCTAGGTCATAAGTCCACCTATAATCATTCTTTCTTAAACTAAGTCTCCATGCAAGATCTTGTCTTCAATTAAGGTAAGAATTCAAAATTGGATTGAATATCTTATCTTACATAAAACCTAGATAGTATGCACACCGTGTAAGTGAAGATTTCTGGGATTTCAACTCCAACCATCAAGCCATTTATTTATTTATTTTTTTTTCTTTTTATTTTTTTTTTCTTCCCTTAGTTTAGGCTTTCTAGTCTACCCTTGTAGCGAGCCTTTAACCGATGACTCCCAAACCAGATGGTCTTAGGGCACCAGATGAGGAAACATCCCTCGGGTTTAAGGTCTCGAGTAAAAAAAGGCCACGAAACTAAAGGGGATTATTTATTATCACCGTTAGGCGTGAATAATCATGCTTCTTGAGGCATAATTATCCAGCTTAATAAGTGAGATCACCGTTAGGCGTGAGTAACCATGCTTCTTGAGGCATAGTTATCCAGCTTAATAAGTGATCTTTTATTTTATATATATATATTTTTTTTTCTTTCTTTTTTTTTTATTTATATGGCATTTTTGGTCTTTGTCTCCATCCCAAGAAATATGTAAGTGTAAAGTGCATATTATCTAAGGCAAAAATGTAAGATAAAAATATCTCCTCAATTTTACTTACTTAGCCTATAATTTTCAAACAAGATCTATTATTTCAACTAGGTTTAAGATGTCATAATTAAGGCTTTCTTAATCTCTAAGATACATCTTAATTTTCTTAAAATAGAACAAAACTTTGTCTCTTATTTCAAAAAGTTTTTATTTTTATTTTTATTTATTAAAAGAAGTGTAAAATAAAGAAAATCTAAAAACTCTAAAAGAAGTGTAAAAGAAATAAAATCTAAAAACTCTAAGTTAGTAAACCCTCCCCCACACTTATTTCATGCATTGTCCTCAATGCATCATGATATATGTATGCATGAAACAAAAATGAAGAGGGAAGGAAAAAATTACCTTAAGGTGGTGGTTCCGGTGGTGGTCTGATTGGTCCACGGAACATGGCCCAATCATCTTTTCTTTGGGTTTTCAGGAACCCACCAAAAATAGCAAAAAATATGACCCACTAAAATGATGTATGCATGGAAGATTTTTATTATATACATGACCCCATCTAATTTTAAGATTTTCCTAATAATTTCAGAGTCAAATTTGTCAAGATCCTTGTCCAAAAATGGATTATGAAATGATAGAATGGTCGACTTGGACTCGGAATGAACAGGAACTAACACCGACTCAGGGAAGTGAATTAAGTCAAGTGATGGTGCAGGAGTCGAAGTGAGTTCAAAAATTGGATCCAAGTCAAGAAATGAAAACTCAAGTCCACAATCATTGTCCAACAATGGGATGTGACCTAATATGGGTGATATCTCTTTACTTCCAATATTAAGGAATTCAAGCTCATCGCCATACAATTCTTCAAAACTTAAGTCAAAATCTTCTGATAGAATTGTACAATCAGTTTCAGAAGTAAAGAGATCGAGAAAATCAAGGTCACATTTCTCATTGAGTTCAATTCCACAAGATGGAGAACTTGCCAAAATGTCAAAGGAATCTTCAAAAGTGTAGAATTGGGCAAGTTCAATATGATCCTCAAAGATGGGTGATTCAACTTCATTGTGAATTGGGACTGGATTCAATGTCGGCTCCGGAAAAGGATTGAAATGAGGTAAAGATACCAAGTCATTATGGAATCAGGAAGAAGAATTGAATCACAAAGTTGGGGTTCAAGATCACATTCCTCATGTAGTTCAATTAAATGTGGAGAACTTGCCAATTTATCAATTGGATTTTCAGAAGTATGGAATTGGCCAAGTTCTATGTGATCATCATAAAAGATTGGTGATTCATTTTCACAATGGATAGGAAATGGATCCAATTCTGACTTGGGAAATGGATTGAAATCAGGTAAGGATATGGAAGTCATGATTGAATCAGGAAGTAAATTGGAATCATCAAGTGGAAGTTCAGGATCAAATTCATGTTCCAATTCAATTTCAGAAAAAGGAAAACTTGCCAATATATCAATTGGATTTTCAGAAGTGTAGACAAGTTCAGGTGAATGTGCTGAAATTGAATCAGGATTTCCAAAATGACAAGAGTCTTGAGTCAAATCAATAGAGTGTGGTATAACTGGATTAGTCAAATGTTGATAGGATAGAGTTTCCTCTTTCCTAAGAAGGTTATCCAATTGTTCTTTCACACTATTGATAGACTTGGCATGTGATTTTTGATATTGTAACATAGACTCTTGCAAGATGTCTATACTCTTTTCTAGAATTGATGTATCTTCAAATGATTGTTCTAGAATGGGAGTATAGGAATCTTGACTTTGGAAAGTTTGTGAATAGTGTGAGTCAAAAATGTGTGATGATGGAAAAGTAGACTCACACAAGAGATCTTTACTCGTTTCCATGACAAATGGTTGTTCATTAGGAAAAGGTGGAAGTGAGTAAGACTCTTGAAAATATGGTGGAATTGGAGAGGCAAATGGTTCAGGAAGTGTTTGCTGAGCTCTCTGTAAGTTAGCTTCTAAACTCCTTAGTAAATCAGATTTTTCTTCTACTGGTTCAGAAAAAGGAGTATATGAAGCGGAATCGGGAAATGAATATTGTGGACAAGGTGAATATGATGGACAAGGAGGTTGATAATTAAACTCGGGGGACTGGAATCCCCAATAACTCGGTGAAGAGTTGAAATTATTTTGGACATTATAATTATTAGATGGGGGATATGGGTCATATTGATTCGGATAAGGCCAACCCGGTGTATTTGGTTGGTGCATATTGTAAAACACCGGGTTGGAATTATCCGAATATGGAGTGTGTGTGACATATGGATAGAAAGAATTGTAATTATAAGCCATATCACACAATCACAAACAAAAACAAACAAACAAACAAACAAACAAAAGAAAGAAAAATTCTAACCTAAGTTAGGGTAGACTTAGACCTAGACGACTCCTAACAAATAGACTGTCCACGGGAGGTTTAGTGTAGACTCTAACCACAAGCTAATCAGCCAGGGAAGGGTAAGGTTGGTGGGAGGTTTTCCGTCCGGAGACGTTCCTTAATTAAGTAACCAGCAACCTTCGGGCTTTCGGCCCTCAACCCCTTTCCTAGACACCGATTTTGCAAGAGTTAAATTCCAACACTTTTCCCCCTTAGGAAAATCTCCTAATTGAGTCCGAGATGTCCCTAGGGCCAACGTCTACTTTTTTATTAAATTAGGCTTGGGTTAGTGAGTGCTTGGGTTGTGGTTTTCGGGCTAAGGAAAGGGTAATGACCTCCCCCACCTTATCTTATTTACGGGTATGCCCTTAGAATTGAATTGTGCAAGTGTACAAGAAATATAACAAGGATTCACTCAAAGCAAGAAAATCAAGCAAGGAGTTTGTCCTAGTCTAAATGCAATGCAAACACGTACCTTGCCTCCAGCACTCTTCAACAGTAAAAGTAAAGAATTGAAGAGACACGTGCCTAAAATGCAAGTGTCTAAACAATTTTTAACAATTCAACCAACTTTTTACTGTTTTTTAATTAAGCAGGAGTAGGATGCAGAATACAGGAAATAAAGTATAGAAACAGATGTATTTTACAGAACCAGAGGCCCTGCAGAAAATTGGTGAGTAGTGAACTCCTTATTGCCGCGTTCCCACGGCAAATTGCCGTGGATCCGCGGCACTTTGGAGGGATCCTGGGCTCTGCTTTCTTGAGCAGAGTCCCAGGTCCACTTGTATGTTACTGCAATGAATATTTTCCTGTTTTCTTTTCCTGTAACCTGCAACAGAGAAGAAGAATCGTTTAGTACTTCACTTTAAACCAAAAAGAACGTCGCTCTCCCCGGCAACGGCGCCATTTTGATTAAGAAAGAATACGTATGCGCCGTATTAGAGAATTGTCATCCCCGGCAACGGCGCCAAAAATTTATTAGACTGAGGAGTGTACTTATTATGTAGTAGATGTATTCGATGTACCCTTTCTTGTCTCCGCTATAGTATAGGACTATACCGAGTCGAATCTCAGGGAGAGCTCGCGATGGAAGCTTTAACGTGTGGTAGTGAAGTGAACAAACGAGTGTTCTTCTCTTGTTTATAAACTTAATGAATCAAATGTAAAAGAAACTAAAAGAAAGGATGGCTATGTTCATGGTGGAAATCGTTGGAAAAGAAATCAAGAAGTGGATGTGGTATTCACAAGAAAAAAAAAGAAAACTTAAAGAAGCTTGAATGAAAGAACACCATGACTAGCTTACCTTGCTAGCTTGCCAAGACTTACTAGACTTCTTGATAGCGAATGCGTGCCTAATGTTGTCACTCCATTGGCGTAGGGTTCGTCTAGCGTGTTGACCTAATTGCTTTCTCACTTGGAAGACGGTGGTTTAACCATCGGAGAAGAGAAGATCATACACTTGCAAGATGAAGTAGAGCAATCACACTTGAGTTAGTTAAGATGGCAAATCTAGTGGTAAACTAGTACATGGAGAAAGAATTAGCTAGAACAAGCCATAAGAAAGGTAAAACAAAGCATGGAAGTAAATTGCAAGTAATTAAAGCAAGAAGTGAAATAAAGCAAGTAAGAATGCAAGAAAACTAGAACCAAGCTTCAAGTAGAGGAAGGAGGATGGATCAATCCTTGTTGCTTCAAGTGTCACCCTTGATTACACAAGCTCTCTCCCTCACAATCACTCTCTTTTACATTGAATTCTAGGGAAGAAGAAGAGGGATCTAAAGAACAAAACCTAAAGAGAAAAATACATGAAAATTACAACACTAAACTAATCTCCTCTCTTCTCCATTCAGTTTCTGTACGCAGGTCTTCATGGAGTATTTATAGCATGGATGAGAACCTTCGAGAGCCTAGTTTGTTGGCGCAAAATCTGAGATCCAACGGCCCGGATTTTGCGGTGGATCTGCCGCAAGTCGCGGCACTTTTGTGGCCGTTGGCTAACAACTTTCTGGTGGAGATTAGTTACAAGGTTGTTAGCCACGTGGTATATCTAGAATCTTCGTTTGTTGCGCGGATTTCTCTAGATCTGGATTTGAATTTGGCTTTATCTTTAATCTTGATTAATCACTTAATTAGTGTTAATTAAGTGATTATTTGGCTATCTCTCCTTTAGAGTGTGTACCTGCAAATATGTAGAGAAGAGGAGTAAAAATCACATATTTATTTGTAATATGCATGGAATTATGATGTAAAATATGCACTTTTGTGTATTAATCAGAACCTATAAACTATGAAAAGATGCTTGAAGCCATGACTCAGGCTCAAAACGCTCGTAATCATGACATAGATATGATGGTCCAATCTCTACGTTCTCACCGTTTTACCTGTTCTGATATCGGTATCCATTATGTTAGAGCCAAAGAGTCATGTTGTTTTGGAACACAAGGTTCCATTTCAGCACAATCATTTGAACTTGCCCAAACTATAAATTTTGAAAGTGACATTGACAGTTGGCAAGTTATCCCTTTCCTGAAATTGAACTTGAAAATGAATATGATCATGAACCTCAACTTAGTGATTCAATTTTACTTTCTGATTCAATTATGACTCTGGTGTCTTCACCTGATTTCAACCTTTTTCCCGAGTCAACATTGGATCCTGTGCCAATTCATCATGAAATTGAATCATCCATCTTTGATGATCATATTGAACTTGACCAATTTTATACTTTTGAAAGTCCTATTGACAAATTAGCAAGTTTTCATTTTTATGACATTGAACTCAATGAGAATGTGACCTAGATTCTCAAATTTGTGATCCAGTTCAAATTTCCGAATCAATATTGACTCCTGTTTTGTTACCCGACTTGAGTAATATTTTAGAGTCAGTTTTGATTTCCACACCTATCATTCTTGAACTTGAATCACCAATATTAAGTCACATTCCATTGTTGGAAAATAAATGCGGACTTGAGTTTCAACTTCTTGACTTGGACCCACTTCCCAAACCAATCTCGACTCTTGAACCTTTACTTGACTTAAGTCACCTTCCTGAGTCGTTATTAGTTTCTGTACTTCCTGAATCCAAGTCAATCATTCTATCTTTTCACAATCCATTTTGGGACAAGGAGGTTGACAAATTTGACTCCAAAATTAATTATGAAATTTGAAAATTAGATGGGGTTAAATTTTTAATAAAAATCCTTCATGGATACATCATCTTAACGGGTTATATTAAAGAGATTTTTGGTGGGTTCCTCCGAACTCCACGAAAAGTCGATTGGGCCGTATTTCGTGGACTAATCAGACCACCACCGGAACCACCACCTTAAGGTAGTCTCTTCCTTCCTTTCTTCTTTTTCATGCATCTATGCATTAATTCATACATTGAGGACAATGCATGAGATAGGTGTGGGGGAGGGTCTAACATAACTTAGGTTTTTTCTTTTGATTAAAACAAAAAAAATTCTTTACTTTTAAAAACTTTTTGAAAATTGAAACAATATTTTGACAAATTTTTTGTAAGAAATTAAGTCAATTTTAAGGAATAGGAAAATCAAAATTAAGATTTCTTAAACTAGGTCAAAATAAGATTATTTGTTTGATTTTAAGGATAGGAAGATAATTTGTCAAAGTAATTTAGTCCTGATCTTTACTTTAATGAAATATGCATACTTCATACACTTACACACTTAGGGTTCAAAAATAAAGATTCTTATGCCTTATAAAAAAATATTATGAAAAAGAAAAAAATATATAAACAAATCTAATTATTGATTAGCTAGGCGCTTTGGCCTAAGCAAGCCTTAGTATTTATGCAAAAGATAATTAGATAAGTTTGAGAAAAAAGTATATATATAAATCCTCTGATTAAGCTGGGTATTTATGCCTCATGAAGCATAAGTATTCACGCCTAAAGGGGTTCATATAATAAAATCCTTAGTTTTATGGCCTTGTTTGCTCGAGTCCTTAAGTCCTTGGGGTGTTTTCTCACCCGGTGTCCTAAGACCGTTTGGTTTGGGAGTCATCGATTAAAGGCTCCTTACATAGGCAGATTAGAAAGCCTAATAGAACTAAGGAATAATGCCAAAAAAAATTTTTTTTTTTTGAGGCATAAGAGTTAGAGTTAAAAAACCCTTAGTCAAATTTTCACAATCATAAGGTGCATATGACTTAGGGTAAAGTAATAGACTAAGTGAGAAGTACAATTTGACTCCTTACTTTGATTGATAACAAATTTTGAATAGAGACTAAGTTTAAGAATGAAAAATTCAGTTTTCCTATAACTTATAGATTACTTAAGTCTTACAATTATATTTCAAATATTTTTCTCTTTCAAAATGCTTTTCGAATTACTAACTCTTTATTTCTCTTTCTTTATGGATTTTGTGGGTGAAATCCACTGAAAACCCTCATGAGACAAAACTCGCCCTCTAAGGAAAACCTAGAGGTTTAATGGCTTGTTGCACATGCTCAGTGCAATCGCGTGACTTGTGAAAGTGGTCTAATAATCCTTAATATAGTTTAGTTGTTTTGCTCGAGGACGAGCAAAAGATAGGTATCGGGGTGTGATTGGTCACTAATATTGCACATTTAATATCATATTCTCCTACTTATTATACAATAAACTCTACATTTTCCTAATTAAATGTTTAATTTATTTGCAGGCCCATTCCTAAAGGAGAGTGAAGTGAAATGAGCCCAAAAGCCTACCAAATCCTGACTTAATTCAGAATAAATTCGAAATCAAGGAATCAGGGCTAAATCTTGGCATATCAGAGAGGTTGAAAACAGGTTGAGAAGAATCCTCCCTGAATCGATCGGTTGAAGCCAAGGATCAAAGGCCATTTCGTCAAAATCCCGGACCTAAACTGCAAATCCAAATCAAGATAATTACAAATCAAGAAACCGGGGTGTACCACCAACAGGGTGTGGCCACCTGGCCACACCCTGGCTGCGGAAACGCGGCCAAAGCCGCATTTTCGCGGCTCTATTGGAGAGTTAGGGAGAGCGTTTGCTCCCCTATCTTCATATGATCCTATAGGTGGGGTTTTGCCTATAAATACTGGGATTTTCAGAGCCTCCACGGGACGATCATGCAGAGATAGGAATTAGTCCAGTTTTTCACTCTTTGTAGTATAGGTTTTTGTTTTCTTTTTATGTAATTTTAATTTATATGTAAGCTTAGGTTAGATTGAGATTCATGTAAGTAAGAGAGAGAGGCTTATGTTGAGAGTGACACCGATGTACCCTCCTCCTTTCTTCCATCGTTTCTGCAAGCAATAAAAGGAAATTTTTTTATGTTAGTCTTTACTCTTGTTTTCTTCTTCTTCTTTCTACTTTACCTCTTTTGGTTTTGATGAGCATGCAAGTGAATCCGGAAGCATTAGTATAACAATATTTGTGTGAGTGCCAACGATAATTCATGATGATGTTCTCCTCCTTAAGACTCCGTATCAATTCATTCTTGTTCGTCTTGATGATGTAAAGCGACTGGGAATAAGCTCGATCCTATGGCTTTTGCGTTGAACGCCTCCGAAGTAAGGTAGAACATGAAAGGGTTCCAGGTAAGTCAACAACCAAACTAGGTAAGTATTTCTTTAATCTTCTTTCTTTTCTTTTATTTCTTTTATTTAGATCACCAATACCCACTACTTTCATCACTCCTTTTTCATTTCTTTATAAATAATCATTCTCCATTTTTCTCCACCTTCTCCATCTACCGCTTTCTTTCTAACTTAACTATAACTCTTTTTCTCTTTTCTTTTTAAGAACTAAAGAAGAACTTTAACCAAACTTTGTATCTTAAAAGAAGACTTACTAAAAAGCTTCCATTGCTAGTCCCTCCTTGTTAATTACGACTAGCATAGCCACTTGCTATCGCGGTAGAATTGAGCACTTGCACATCTCTATTTTGAAGTTCTGAAATACTGTATTTTTGTGCAGGCTCAAGTTGAATCAATTCTTATAACTTATAGATTACTTAAAACCTTACAAATATACTTCAAATATTTTCTCCTTTCAAAATGCTTTTCGAAAATACTAACATTTTTTGGATTTTGTGGGTGCAATCCACTGAAAACCCTCACGAGACAAAACTCGTCCTCTAGGGATAACCTAGAGGTTTAACGGCTTGTTGCACATGCTCAGTGCAATCGAGTGACCTGCGAAAGTGGTCTAATAATTAATTAGAATTAGTCTGATGTTTTGCTCGAGGGCGAGTAAAAGATAAGTATGGGCGTGTGATCAGTCATATAAATTGCATAAACATTGTCACATTACCATACTTTTATCTAATAAATCCTATTAATAAGGCTTCTTCTTCTTTGTTAATGTTGGCCCAATTACTAAAAGAAAGGAAAGAGAAACAAGCCCACCAAATTCTGATTTAATTCAGAATAAATTCGAAATCAAGGAATCAGGGAAAACTCTTGGCATATCGGAGAGGTTGAAAACTGGTTTAAAAGAATCCTACCGAATCAAGCGGTTAAAGCCAACGATCAAAGGCTGTTTTGTCAAATCCTGGAGCAGAAATGAGAAAACCAGCAGAAGATATGGGCGAATCACCAAATAGGGGAGTTCCACCACTTGGGTATGGCCATCTGGCCACACTAGGGCCGCGGAAACGCGACCCTAGCCGTGTTTTTGCGGCTTTGTTAAAATGCTTGGGGGAGCGTTTGCTCCCCAAACTTTCTACGATCTCCCCCCTCTGGTTTTTCCCTATAAATACCAGTTTCAACAGAGAAGAAGGGGCGAAGACTAGGATTAGAATTTTTATTTATTCTTTAAGGATTTAGGCTCTTTGTTAGATAGTATAGAAATTGTTTTTTTATTTTATAAATTGTAGTTCAGTGCAAACACCAGAGAGAAGAGTGGAAGTGAGTGTGTAATTCGTCTTTGAAGTAACAATCAAAGGAGCTTCTACTTGCTTGATCAACTCAACTCAAATTCGGTATGTTCAAGATTACTTGTCATTCTCTTGTTGGTTTTTAGTTCATAATGAGTAGCTAATTCGTTTTCTGAGCTCACTAATGGACCTCTTCTATCACCTCTCTCTTGACTGCTTTTCATAAAAGCAACACTTTTTGAATCAGAAAATACCTTAGTTAAAACTTCGTTCTTAAAAGCACATGAGGATTTCTTTATTTTAAACTTAGACTTTTAAAGCACAAATCTCTTTGAACTATTTTTATTCCATACTTGCTTCTTCGTGCTTGATGGTTTAACATTCACTTCTTAATGATTTGTAACAAAAGGGCTTAAGATATAAATGAAACGATCTTATTTGTTTTACTTGGACAATAAAAGAAACTAAAGGTTTTTGGTTTATAATAAAAGTGATGCAACCCAAATGTCCTTGAGATAAGTACATAGTTGAGTTAAAAACTAATGAGCCCAGATTTTCTTCTTCATTAAAAAAATAACAAATACTTTTTAAACTTTATACAAAATTCACCTTTTCCAAAGCCTTCGCCAAAGTTGTAATTTCTCTTTTAATCATCTCCCTTCTTTTCATTCTCTTTTCAATTAAAAAATGAGCACAATTCTTTTTTACTAAACAAAACACCGAAAAGCTTTCATCGTATTCCTCCTCATGGACGTGACCTGTTAGCCACAAGCTACACGGTAATTTCTTAACTCTTTGATTTCTCAATCAGTAAGTTTTCTCTAGCATTTCTTTATTCGTGATATCCACCCTAGAGAATTTCAATTGTAATACTATTCTGAACATTGCAGAGTTATAATCGCTAACTTTCTTAAAGTCTTAAAAGTGTAAAGCATTCCATTCATCATACGTGGCAGGGAGCACAACTTTCTTTGATGATCAAATCTTTCTTTGAGATTTTTTCACGAGACACTTGTGTCTCTTACTATGAGATATTCATATTTTAAACATTTATCAAGATGTCTGCGGATAAAGATCATCGCTTTTGCCTTATCTTGCGGCGATGTAGAGTTTATCTCTTTAATGGTTTTAGTGAGACCCATTGACTCGAGATGCATTTCTATATCAATAACCCAAGACATATCATTCCTTCCTGTGACATCAAGTAGAATGAACTCAAGCTTTGCAAAGTTTGATATAGTGATAACTATAACAAAATACAAAAATAATTAGGATCACAATATTTGTTTCACAACAAAATAGTAAAACTTATATTTCAATCATAATAGCTACAAACAGAAGAGGGAAGGTGAACATTAAAACTTAAAGGCCCAGGTAAAAATCACTTGGATTCAAATCTATAACAAAAAGGATAGAAGTATTGATGATGATGACGACAATAATAAACTTCAAAAATAGACTAAGTATCTTGCAAAAATCTCGAATATAAAGCTTGTGGAAATAATGGAAAAAATTTGAGAATGAAGAGAGATTGAAAAGTGAGTTATGTGATTTAGAATTCACAAATTTATAGAGTGAAAACTAGCTATTTTATTGCCAATTATAGCCATTGGAGGAGAGAGAGAAGCAATTTAAATTTTATACAATTTAAATGATGTAATTAAGAAAATAATAAAATAAATACATTGTACTACATATATTTATGAGCTTTAATATAGGCACACCACTTTACTTAGTAGGTGTTTTGCAGACATAATTAATAAACCAATAAATATTGAAATAAATATTGGCACACCACGCTACTCGGTAAACCTTTCAGTTGGTGTTTATATAGATATAAATAACAGAATAATAAAATACATAATATTGGTAGCTTGGACCTTATTCCACACAAGTATCAATAGAGAGGTTAGTAAAGATAATAACAAGAAATATTATTAGCTTGTAATAATCACATCACTTTACTATAAATAGGTGGTAGGGCCTCCTTTCAAATATAGCAATGGTGTTATATGAATATAATCAGTATAATAATCTAGATTATCATAATCACATCACATTACTATAAATAGTGTTGGCCCAAAGGCCATTAGCCCGATATTTTGATGATGACAAACCATACTTAGTTATGTGTTTAACAATCTTGTTTAAAAGAATTTCAGGTTTAAAACAAGTTGATTTGACGGCTCCACAATCAAGACTCACAATTTGGACGCCGCTAAAGATTTGCATTCCCAAGCCTAGCACGGTAGAAAAGCTTCGGGATCAAAACTTTGAAGAAAAGAATTCAAGATTTGTAATTTATTTTTATTTTTAGATATTTTGTCAAAACCTAGATGATAGAGGTAGAATATTTGGGATTGTCACTCACACACACTTAGTATTGCTTCATGGCTTCAAAAGAATTTTTATATCAGAATTTCTAACTTAGTTTTTAGAAATACCATGTTTTGGAAAAACCGTTTTTAGAAAAACAGTTTATCAAAAAAAAAGGATTTTCACCAAAAATGGTCTAACATGTTTGAGTGTTGATCTATGATCATACTCTTAGTTTTATTAGGTCTAGAACCTTATTTACAAATCCTTAAACCAAAAATGTTTGAATCAAAATTTTCCTTTTCTTTCTTTCCAGACTCTGTTTAAACAGATCTGACAGAGTCCGGTCGGCCGACCCAGTCGACCGATGTACACGGCTGTGCATGTGTGCACGTCGGCCGACCGCTCGGGTCGATCGGGCACTTGTCAGTGCTCTCTGTTTATTTCGGTCGACCGAGTCGGCCGACCGTTTCCCCCAACGGTCGGAAATATGACCGTTGGCGGTCGACTGACCCGGTCGACCGATAGCTGTCAGAAAGTCTGACAGACTCCAACAGCTCTATTTTCTGATAGATTTTGTTGGGATCTCACCCCAACGAATTTCTCTAGCTGTGTAGTTAGTTTTTCATCCACTATAAATAGTGGGTCATTTCAACATGATAAGACAACAATTTTTACAAGATTTAAAAGTTTTCAAAAGCCTTTCATTTTAGAAAAGATTTTTCATCAAAGCCAAAATTCCCAAACACCTACTTGAAGCAAATCCCTCTACTTCACTCTAGTCATTTGCACTTCACAATCCCAAGTACTATCTCTACATATTGGTTATAGGATTGTGCTAAGTGAGCTTTTTGTGATCAAGTGTGATCAATTTCTTCTTGAGCGAAGTTGTAGAGGCATCGGCCTCAAGTGAGCTAGTGTGCTCCAAGTGGTGTTGCGGCATCATGAGAGATAGGACAAGTGTGTCCTTGTATTGGAGATCCAGTGGGATCAACAATAGTGGAAATCCTTCAAGTGTGAAGGCGGGGACGTAGAGCGTGGCTCGAACCTCGGAAACATATCCTCGTGTTTGCGTTTGCTCAAATTTCTCTAAACTCAATCTCTTTATTACTTGCTTTACTTATTGCTTTATATCTTGCAAGCATTTTAATTTGAGCTTATTGTTTTAAGTAGATTTAAATTCCGCATTATTGCCATATTTCATATAGCCATCACCTATTCACCCCCCCTCTAGGTGATTTCAATTGGTATCAGAGCCTAACCCTACTATTTGGTTTAACCACCTTAGGGAGATCCTTGTATTTGGCTATATCATTTTGTTGCATTCTTTATTTGTTGTGTATTATCCATGGCTTCAATTGATTTTTCTAGCATCAAGTCCCCACCCAAATTTGATGGCTTGAACTGAAAAACACCTAGAGGGGGGGTGAATAGGTGTGAATGCTAATCTAATGATCTTTTTAAACTTTAATTAAATGAGTGATGCAACGATCTCTCAAAACACGACTAAGAGCCGAATACCCCTTGCGAGGTTCTGAACTCCTTCCTCCCAATTCCCCTAGATATGGGTTAGAGGTGCGCAATGCAACCGTGTTGTATTGAGGTGTGATCGATCAATGCCAAGTATGATGATGAGAAATGAGATGCACACAATGTAACACAACAAGTATAGCAAGTAAAGTAAACAAGACAAGATTGCACAAGTAGAGGGTTAGTTCTCAAGCAAATAATTCAAGACAATATAAAACAAGAGAAATTGAAAGCAAGAATAACGCAAAGGCAATCGCAAACAAGATGATTTGTTTCGAGGTTCGAGCACACTTGCTCTAGTCCCCGCCTTCACCTCCGTGAAGGGTTTCCACTATCCACCGAGGATGCCTTTACAATTGGTCTACCGAAGACCGAGCACCGAGCTCCACCAAGTACAAAGGACCTCTACCGAAGAGGTTGCTCCACAAGGAAAAGATTACAAGAACCAAGTGATCACAACAAGATCACTACACTTTTCTCAAACTCTTTTACAAACACTCTCACTTCAATTACAACTTCACTATAGAATGAGTATAGGATTTTTGGCTCTATGAAGTGTGGTGAGAAAAAACTTCAGTTGTAGAGAGATATTAGCAATCAAACACAACTGAAAAACTAGCTCAAAAAGAATTGGAATGAAAGCTTTAAACTCTTTTCTTTTCTCTTTTGAAAACAATGAAAACTTGAGGATTTTTCTAAGTGATATGAAGGAGAGACTTCTCCTCTATTTATAGGGTTGAAAATAAGTTAAAAACATTTTCTTTTCACCTAATTCAACCTGCAAAAGCACCCCAACAACTCTCCAAAAATCTGTTAAAGCAGAAAAAGAAAACAGATTTTCAGAAAATCCCAAAGAGGAAAGAGCCGTTGCTAAGTTGCAGGCTTGGCGGTCGACCGGTCCGGTCGACCGCCAGCCTAGCTGGAAGTAGCCGTTGGCTCCCGGTCGACCGGTCCGGTCGACCGACCCAAAAGGAGGAAACACAGTTTCCTTCTTCCGGTCGACCGGTCCGGTCGACCGAAAATTCCCGAGAGCAGAATGCTCTCCGTCGGTCGATCCGGTCGACCGACGGACATGCACAAACAGTGCATGTCCAGGCACATCGCCGGTCGACCGGGCCGGTCGACGATGTTGCCTGAAACTGAAAAACTGGGCTGTTTTGAGTTAGAAAAATTTTGATAAATATTTTAAAAATACATATAGCTAAGTATTATGCAGAAAATAGTTTATACACATGTTTTAAACAAGTTTTTCAGGATATAAAGCTTTGGTACATGTATATATAAACTAAGGCATAAAACTTAAACATAACCATTTTCAAAACATAGGAAATACATGAAACAAGTGTGTGTGCAAATCCTAGAGCCAAATTTCCTATATTCAAACTTTAACATTCTAAACTTACAAACTCTAAAAGACTTCAAAGCTATTCTTCAAGGTGGGCTATCTTCACTTGATCTTTAATATTGCAACTTGAGCCCAAATTGAATTGTCTTGAGTCCAAAAACTTGTATTTGTGAGAGAAGACTTCTAGTATGAATAGAAACCTAAAAACACACTTAAACAACAAATGTTATTAGTACAAATAACTAATATGTTTTGTAATCATCAAAATACACTAAACAAGGGTGATTGTAACCTTGGGCCAACAATCTCCCCCTTTTTGATGATGACAAAACATATAGGTTATTGAAACAAATAAAGGAGGAAAAGCTTGGAAAGCTCCCCCTCAAACAATGCTATGTATTTATCATGAATATGAAAAAGCTATGTAAGCATACATAAAGCATTTAACAAGCACAATAGTTTTTGTCCAAAAACTCAAATAAACACAAACTTTCTTTTTCTTCATGAAATGAAACTCAAATAGTATCAAACTTAGAAAGTTTAAACTTAAACATTTATTTTCCAAATATCAACAAACTTTTAGAAAGTTTAAACTTAAACACTTATTTTCCAAATATCAACAAACTTATTCTCTCCCTTTTTGTCATACATCAAAAAGGGTTAAAACAAAATTTTAATTTTAAGAATCTATAATACAAACATTCAACTCACCACAAATAAACGAAAATCTAGCATAATCTAAAGGTTTAGTGAAAATATCGGCAAGTTGAAAATCGGTAGAAACATATTCAATAACAATATCACCTTTCTCATAATGATCTCTAAGAAAGTGATACCTAATGTCAATGTGTTTGGTTTTACTATGTTGATTTGCATTCTTTGTCATGTGAATAGTACTAGTATTATCACAAAATATTTTAACATGATCAAAGTGTAAATCATAGTCAAGGAGAGTATGTTTCATCCAAAGAACTTGTGCACAACAAGCTCCGGCCGCAACATACTCCGCCTCGGCGGTTGATAGGGCTACCGAATTTTGCTTTTTGGAAGACCAAGATACAAGACAATTACCTAAGAATTGACATGTTCCACTTGTGCTCTTCCTATCTACCCTACAACCCGCATAGTCGGCATCCGAAAAACTCTTCATTTCAAATAATCCGGTTTTAGGATACCACAAACCCATTTCAATAGTGCCCTTAAGGTATCTAATTA
The DNA here is from genome assembly GCA_038442645.1 of Agave tequilana. Lineage (NCBI taxonomy): Eukaryota > Viridiplantae > Streptophyta > Magnoliopsida > Asparagales > Asparagaceae > Agave > Agave tequilana. The sequence continues at coordinate 41,407 of JAVJIF010024533.1, forward strand.
TGCGTTTAACCGCTATTATGTGAGATTCTTTAGGACAAGATTGAAAACGTGCACAAAGACAAACGGAAAACATAATATCCGGCCTACTAGCCGTCAAATAAAGCAAGCTACTAATCATGCTACGGTATAATTTAATGTCTACACTTTTACCTTGTTCATCCTTGTCAAGCTTTGTAGTTGTTGCCATGGGAGTTTTGCTTACTCTTGATCCGTCAAGCCCAAACCTTTTGATTAGTTCCTTTGTGTACTTGGCTTGATTGATGAAGATCCCATCCTTCCTTTGCTTGATTTGGAGTCCAAGGAAATAGTTGAGCTCCCCCATCATAGACATTTCAAATTCATCCTTCATGCATGACTCAAAAGCTTTGCAAAGAGATTCATTAGTAGAACCAAAAATAATATCATCTACATAAATTTGCACAATAAGAATGTCATTTTTTACATGTTTTGTAAACAAAGTTGTATCAATTTTACCTTTCTTAAAACCATTTGAAATCAAAAATGAGGAAAGTCTTTCATACCAAGCCCTAGGGGCTTGTTTTAAACCATAAAGAGCTTTATCTAATTTAAAAACAAAATCCGGATGTGTAGGATCAACAAACCCGGGGGGTTGTTCAACATACACCTCCTCTTCAATAAATCCATTTAGAAAAGCACTTTTAACATCCATTTGAAATAATTTGAAATCTTTATATGAGGCAAATGCTAGTGTCATCCGTATGGCTTCAAGCCGTGCTACGGGTGCAAAGGTTTCTTCAAAATCGATCCCTTCGATTTGAGTGTAACCTTGAGCAACTAACCTAGCCTTGTTTCTAACTACATTACCCGATTCATCCAACTTATTCTTAAAGATCCACTTAGTACCAATTGTTGGTCTATCGTGGGGCCTAGGAACAAGGTGCCAAACTTGGTTGCGCTCAAATTGATTGAGCTCCTCTTGCATGGCTAGCAACAATATGAATCGGCCTCGGCTTCGAACACATTTTTGGGTTCTATGTGTGAAATAAATGCAAAGTGGCCACAATAATCTTGAATTTTAGAGCGAGTAGTTACCCCTTTTGATACTTCACCTATGACGAGGTCCTTGGGATGATGAGGATTGAATCTCCAATCCTTAGGTAGTGGTTGAGTAGGCTCCACCTCATTTGTTTGATGTTCATTTCCTTGGGCCTCTTCCACTTTGGCTTCACTTCCATCATCATCCTTTGGCTTGTCTCCCATGGTAGAAGCATCCTCCAAGGTGACTTTCTCCAAGCCTTCATGCAAAGCATCTATTTCTACAACATTCTTAACAAACTTGTTAGATTCCTCAAACTTAACATGAATAGACTCTTCAATAGTCAAAGTGTTGGCCCAAAGGCTTTCCACTCTAGTTTTGATGATGACTAACTCATGTAGTTATGTGTACTAATAATCTTGTGTTTTAGTCTCAGATCATTAATCAAGATATTAGTTGGTGTTTAGCTTCAACAAGATGATTTGGAAGCTTGCACATGTTGATTCAAGAGCCCGCGCATCAAAGATGATATATTGCAATTGCTCGGTGAATCAAAGGAGTTTTTGGATCAAGTCAACTTGGAGATTGCGCTCTACAAGAAGACTTAGGTATCCATAGTTTTAGTTTGGGTTTAGATCTTAATTGTAAAGATTAGTATAGTATGATAAGCTCAAGTTCACAACACACATGTTTCACGTTTTGAATATTGGTTTTCGGTTTTAGGTTTAACCGATCTTGGTTTTCATGAATAGATTTTTTATCAAAACAAGTTTACATGGTTTAGTGTATATATGATTTGTTCTATATACAGGCATGCTTCTATTGCTTAAACAAACTTAGTTTGATATTCTATTTCATGTGTTTTATGTTTTGGTATTTTTATCAAAACATTATTTTGGACTTAATGACAAAAATCATGATATATATATGGTTCTTGTATATTGAATTTCTATTCATATACAATATGCTTCAAAGTGTTTAAATATCATATTTTTGTATCATGGATGAGTTTTAGACAATGTGTATTTTCTATTCAAAATACAAGGTTTAGAAAATACGGTTTTTGGTTTTTGGCAAAATTTCTATGACACAAAAATAGTCAAATATGTTTGAAATTTGTGTTAGGATTTTTAACACAAGTTTGTATTTCAATATAAAATGATAAAACTATTTTTGTGGAATTTTAGAGATTTTGTGGGATTTATTGGAATATTTTTTACCTCAGTTTTCTGACCCATTTATAGGCTGACAGGCCTGGTCGGTCGACCGAAGCGGTCGACCGCACCAAGGGCCGGTCGACCGGTTCGGTCGACCGACGTGCACAGACCTGTGCACGTCTGCAGCCCAATGGGCCGGTCGACCGAAGCGGTCGACCGACGGAGAGCTGTTTGCTCTCAGGATTTTTCGGTCGACCGGACCGGTCGACCGGCAGCTGTAACGTTCGAAAATTCGAACGTTGGGCGGTCGACCGGGCCGGTCGACCGGCAGGGTAAATCTGGCAAATTTTCTGTTAAACGGCTATTTTCTGTTATTGCCTATAAATACCCCATTTGAGAGAGGTTTTCTCTAAGAATTTTTGGGCTAAAATTTTCTATCTCTCTGGTGTCTTTGCTGCAATCAAAATAAGTTTTTGGATTCAAATTGAACAATCTTTTGGTGTTTTCATTAGGGTTTGAAAAATCAAAGAAAAGGGTTTTTGGGAAAAGATTTTAAATTGAACTTCTCCATCTTGATTTGATTTATTTCCCAAAGATTTTCTTTGTATTGCTGGTTTCAAATCCCTTGGTTTTCTCCACACTTGAGCTAAAATCTACTATCTATATCTATAGGATATTTGTGTGGGAGAAGAAGAAGTTGTTTGTGGTTGTTGTTGTGACCACCAAGTTGTAACCCAATCTTTTCTTAGCTTTGTGCTTTGGGTTGTATCCCTCTAGTTGAGAGGTGATCCTTGTATTGGTTGGTGATTGGGAGTTTGTGTATTGGTTTGGAATTTGCCTCAAGAAGGAGGTTGTGATTGTTGGAGTTTGCCTCAAGGAGGAGGTTGTAAAGAGAGGAGTTGGGTACTCCTTGTAAAGGGTCCTAGGTGGACGAGCTAGTGGAAATCCTTCGTGTGTCGAAGGCGGGGATGTAGAGCTGGGTGCTCGAACCTCGATAACATATCTCTGTGTTTGCGCTTGATCCATTGGCTCTCTATCTCTCTCTCTTTACTTTGTGCCTTGCATTTCTACTTATATTGCTCATTCATATTGCTTGGCTTGGTTGTGTGTGCATCACTTGTTGATCACACTTGAGTGTATTTTGCATTTAGAATTTAAATTCCGCATTTAGTTCACTAGATTAGCATTGTCACCTATTCACCCCCCCTCTAGGTGACTTTTCAATTGGTATCAGAGCTAGCGCTCCTGATATTTAGGTTTAACCACCTAGGAGTGATCTTGGTTTGCTAATCTTCATTTGCATTTCATTTGCACTCATACTAGATTACACTCATGGCTAGCCCTCCTATGTTTGACCATTTTAGACTTGATGCTTGGAAGGTGGACATGACTAGGCATTTAAAAACTCTAGGTCATTTAGTTTATCAAGCCATCACTATAGAAACCCTCCCTAATAGTAGCAAGCATAAGAAGGCCAATGCACTTGCACTTAAAACACTTAGAGCATCTTTTGATAATAATCTTTTACTTGTTTTTGATAGTTTTGATTCGGCTTTTGCAGTTTGGAGCGTCTTGACATCTCCGGAGCTTCCAAGGATCATCAACAATATGAGGAGATCTAGGAGAGATGTATCCGAAGAGCCTTGCTTCATGGCATATGGGAATGACTCTCATGAGGTACATTCGGATTCCCCTCTTAATGATAGCTCTAGCTCTTATTGCCATGGTTGTTTTGAAGTTCAAAATTTGAATGTTGAACTTGCTTCTAAACTTGAAAATTTTATGGAAAAACATGAGATTTTGAAAAAGAAACATTTTGACTTAAAGAAGAATTAAAGGATTTATGTTCAACTTTTGAATCGGTTTTGCAAGAGAAAGAAGAGATCACTAGTGAACGTGACTCACTACAATCTCAACTTGAACTTGCTCTTAAAGAGATTGAAGATTTGAAAACAAAAATGATTTTGATGATGTTGTAGAACACAATGAGGTTTTGTCTTCTAGATTGGATCGTGTTTTCAAAGAAAATCTTACTTTGAAAAATAAAATTGATTCAATTACAAAAGAATTGGATTTGGTTTTGATTAAAAATAAATCTTTACAAAATGAGATTGATATTCATGTTTGTCATGCTAGTATAGCTTCTACTTCTTGCACACCTATTGCATGCTCCACTTTATCTTCTAACATTGAAATGATATAAATAATTTGAAGAAAAGTGTTGATTGTTTGGGCTCCACTTTGAGCCATTGTGCCATGAATCACACACGATTGGAAACCTTGGTTCGCAAGAAACAAGTTCCAACCTTGCATGCACACCCATCTAGGCATACACATGCTTTTCATGATCACCACCATCATATGTATGCTCACGTGTACACATTGTGGTCGAAAAGGCCACCTTGCTAGATTTTGTTATGATCGCATTTATCATGAAAATTTAGCAACTAATTATGTTTGGGTTAGAAAAGATACTAACCCCCGTGGACCCACAAAGAAATGGGTACCAAGATCCACCTCTTTGACTTTTGATGTAGGTGGGAGCTCTCGCGTCACGTGAGGGTATTGGTGCCTTGAGGTGGATGCGTTCTAAGCCTAAAAGATAATCATTTGGATGCTTCACTCTCAAGGAGATTTGGTGGGAGGACCACCGTGGTTTGGAGATCTAGAGATGCACCTTCATCGGTTTTGGTATCATTCTCTAACTCCTATTTATTTGCATGCTTTTACATGTTCATCTATTCATAGCATGTTATGTTTTATTGTTCATTATGCTATGCTCATTAGACTAATGTTATACATGTTTAGTTACTTGAGCACTCATGTTTCATATGGATCTATATTTAGTGTTCACATCTTGTTTAGAACTAACATGTATGCCCTAGATCTAATGCACATGCATACGCATTATGACTATTTGGATGTTTATGATTGTATGACTTTTGTTTTAATAATTCATGTTTTTGATTATTATGATCACTTTTTGTTGACCCGTTTTATGCTTCATGTTTTGACTACTTGCTTGAATGATAGTTTTCATTAAGACTAGGATTCATACTTGTACAACTAGTGAGCTACAAATAAACCTTTATATGTTTGTGCTTAAACGCTCATTTGTATTCACTTGATGTACTAGTATAGTCTAGTTTTGATGATTCTTGCATTTGACTTGTATTCACTATTTTACACGTTTTGTTTTAACTTCATGTATATGTCTATTTTGCCAAACCTTAAGATATACATGTATGCCCCTTGAGTCATTTGCTTTTCATGCAAATCTATATTTTGGACTCAATCGTGTTTAGGGATATGTATGTATACTTTTGATTTGTCTAAACATACATATACCTTGAAGTATAAATTGACTTTTAATGAAGAGTTTAGATTTTCATGTTTTAGGAGATTTCCTTTAGTAATGAAATTTAGTTTTCATATGTTTTAAAAGAATTTCAATTGAGCTTGATTATCCATTTTCATGACAATGTATTTCACATTACACTTGTTCACTCAATTTATTATGTTTCTCATGATTGTGTTTTCATGAGTATGATATGGACTTTATGGAATTCGAGTGTTTAGTGATCATGTGATTTTCATGTTTCATGAAAAATATTTCTGTGTTATTCCTTGCTTGAAGGATTTCTACTAGTTTTCAAATTTTCATAAACTAGTTCATATTCTTCACTTTGGTAGTGATTTTCAAACATACTCTATTTTTAAATCCATCTTTTGAAAATCCCTACCTTCAATGGGCGGTGGATGGGAGATCATGTTCTTGTATGCTTTATAATGAAAATCCTTTTTATCTTGAACCATGATTGGGTGGTAGTTGATATGAGATATACACTTGTATTTATTGTTGTTTCAATTGGTATCATTGAATTCTTACAATTTGGTATCAATCTTGACACCCTTTTGTATACTCATATATGTTTTGTTTTATATATATGTATGCTTCACTTCATATAGTATCAATTTCAATTGGTAGCTATTTTTTATACATATATAGATGATTTATTTTGTGCTTATTATATCCCTATATCTTAAAGCACAAATTTTGGCTATGTTAAGCTTGAGTTTTTCATTTTGTATTCATATACAAGCTTTATCACAATTTTAAGATTGCTAAGCTTGAATTTTTAATGAATATCATGTTTCAATTGATTTAATTTTCAATTGGTATCTTATTTCTAGCTTATGCATATGTTTAGTTGGTATTTCATAAAGGGGGAGAAAACTCACATTTCAATTTTTCAATTGGTATTTAGTTTACCATTGGTTTTGTTTCCCACTCCCTACTTTTATAATGAAAAATGATTAAAGAATGATTATTGATTTTTAATTGGTATCATTTTTTGGTTTCACCCCTTGAAGTAATTTGTTTATTCTTTGTTTCATATTTTTAGGGGAGAAGAATTCATATCTTTTTATTTTGACCCTTTTTGATGATTGACAAAAAGGGGGAGAAGAATTTGAGTTTTATATGCATATTTGTGTTTGCATATAGTTTACATTTGATGAAAAGAAGCTGTGTTTATATGCATGTCTATGCATGTTTTATGTTTCATTGTTATTGTTTTCTTATTGGTATCAAGAGCATGTTTATAAACGTATTTTTAAGACCATTCATTGCATATCTTATATGTTTTATTGTTATGCATGAGTTAAGGGGGAGCTTCTTTGAAGCTTTACTTTAATCCATGCATATATAACTCCATGAGTTTTGTCATCATCAAAAAGGGGGAGATTGTTGGCCCAAAGGCTTTCCACTCTAGTTTGATGATGACTAACTCATGTAGTTATGTGTACTAATAATCTTGTGTTTTAGTCTCAGATCATTAATCAAGATATTAGTTGGTGTTTAGCTTCAACAAGATGATTTGGAAGCTTGCACATGTTGATTCAAGAGCCCGCGCATCAAAGATGATATATTGCAATTGCTCGGTGAATCAAAGGAGTTTTTGGATCGAGTCAACTTGGAGATTGCGCTCTACAAGAAGACTTAGGTATCCATAGTTTTAGTTTGGGTTTAGATCTTAATTGTAAAGATTAGTATAGTATGATAAGCTCAAGTTCACAACACACATGTTTCACGTTTTGAATATTGTTTTTCGGTTTTAGGTTTAACCGATCTTGGTTTTCATGAATAGATTTTTTATCAAAACAAGTTTACATGGTTTAGTGTATATATGATTTGTTCTATATACAGGCATGCTTCTATTGCTTAAACAAACTTAGTTTGATATTCTATTTCATGTGTTTTATGTTTTGGTATTTTTATCAAAACATTATTTTGGACTTAATGACAAAAATCATGATATATATATGGTTCTTGTATATTGAATTTCTATTCATATACAATATGCTTCAAAGTGTTTAAATATCATATTTTTGTATCATGGATGAGTTTTAGACAATGTGTATTTTCTATTCAAAATACAAGGTTTTAGAAAATACGGTTTTTGGTTTTTGGCAAAATTTCTATGACACAAAAATAGTCAAATATGTTTGAAATTTGTGTTAGGATTTTTAACACAAGTTTGTATTTCAATATAAAATGATAAAACTATTTTTGTGGAATTTTAGAGATTTTGTGGGATTTATTGGAATATTTTTTACCTCAATTTTCTGACCCATTTATAGGCTGACAGGCCTGGTCGGTCGACCGAAGCGGTCGACCGCACCAAGGGCCGGTCGACCGGTTCGGTCGATCGACGTGCACAGACCTGTGCACGTCTGCAGCCCAATGGGCCGGTCGACCGAAGCGGTCGACCGACGGAGAGCTGTTTGCTCTCAGGATTTTTCGGTCGACCGGACCGGTCGACCGGCAGCTGTAACGTTCGAAAATTCGAACGTTGGGCGGTCGACCGGGCCGGTCGACCGGCAGGGTAAATCTGGCAAATTTTCTGTTAAACGGCTATTTTCTGTTATTGCCTATAAATACCCATTTGAGAGAGGTTTTCTCTAAGAATTTTTGGGCTAAAATTTTCTATCTCTCTGGTGTCTTTGCTGCAATCAAAATAAGTTTTTGGATTCAAATTGAACAATCTTTTGGTGTTTTCATTAGGTTTGAAAAATCAAAGAAAAGGGTTTTTGGGAAAAGCTTTTAAATTGAACTTCTCCATCTTGATTTGATTTATTTCCCAAAGATTTTCTTTGTATTGCTGGTTTCAAATCCCTTGGTTTTCTCCACACTTGAGCTAAAATCTACTATCTATATCTATAGGATATTTGTGTAGGAGAAGAAGAAGTTGTTTGTGGTTGTTGTTGTGACCACCAAGTTGTAACCCAATCTTTTCTTAGCTTTGTGCTTTGGGTTGTATCCCTCTAGTTGAGAGGTGATCCTTGTATTGGTTGGTGATTGGGAGTTTGTGTATTGGTTTGAAATTTGCCTCAAGAAGGAGGTTGTGATTGTTGGAGTTTGCCTCAAGGAGGAGGTTGTAAAGAGAGGAGTTGGGTACTCCTTGTAAAGGGTCCTAGGTGGACGAGCTAGTGGAAATCCTTCGTGTGTCGAAGGCGGGGATGTAGAGCTGGGTGCTCGAACCTCGATAACATATCTCTGTGTTTGCGCTTGATCCATTGGCTCTCTATCTCTCTCTCTTTACTTTGTGCCTTGCATTTCTACTTATATTGCTCATTCATATTGCTTGGCTTGGTTGTGTGTGCATCACTTGTTGATCACACTTGAGTGTATTTTGCATTTAGAATTTAAATTCCGCATTTAGTTCACTAGATTAGCATTGTCACCTATTCACCCCCCCTCTAGTGACTTTTCACAAAGATGATCTAATGAAAACTCTATAAGCTTTACTAGTGTTTGAGTAACCTACAAAAATAGCCTCATAAGATTTAGGATCAATTTTTCCTAAAAAATCTTTTGTGTTTAAAACAAAGCATTTGCAACCAAAAACTTTAAAATAGGAAACATTAGGTTTTCTAGAAAAATACATTTCAAAGAAGTTTTAGTTGTATTTTTACACAAGAAAACACGATTAGATATGTAGCATGATGTATTAACGGCCTCGGCCTACAAATAATGTGGTAGACCATATTCACTTAGCATTGTCCTAGCCATCTCTTGTAATGTTCTATTTTTCCGTTCAACTACTCCATTTTGTTGTGGAGTTCTAGGACAAGAAAGTTCATGCTTTATTCCATGTTCATCACAAAAAGTGGTAAAGGGTTGGTTAATGAATTCACCTCCTCTATCACTTCTTATTCTCAAAATCGAAACATCTTTTTCTTTTTCAACTCTTTTCTTAAAAATTTGGAAATACGAAAATGCTTGGCTTTTATGTTCAAGAAAGAAAACCCAAGTAAATCTTGAAAAATCATCAACCAAAACATAAGCAAATCTATTCCCACTTAAACTTTTGGTTTGTGTAGGGCCAAAAAGATCCATATGGATTAACTCCAAAGGACGTGATGTCATGATATCCTTAATTGACTTGAAAGAAGACTTAATTTGTTTCCCAAATTGACATGCGTTACAAACTCGGTCCTTTTCAAAATTCAAACAAGGAATACCTTTCACCATTTCCTTTGTGTTTAACCTAGAAATGTGATCAAAAGAAATATGCCCTAATCTCCTATGCCACAACCAAGAGTCATCATCGAGGGCTTTCAAACAAGTAATATTACAAGACATATTTAACATATCAATCATATAAACATTACTTTCACGAAAACCGGAAAATACACAAACATTAGAAATTCTATCAATAACTTTACAAGCAACATTATCAAAAACAACATCAAAACCTTTATCACAAAGTTGACTAACACTCAAGAGATTATGCTTGAGGCCATCAACCAAAACTACATTTTCAATTAAAGGAGAGGTGCCAAGTTTTACATTACCAATACCGATGATTTTACCCTTGGCGTCATCTCCGAAGGTGACGGTGCCACCTTCATGATATCTTGATAGGGTTGCAAAGTTGTTGATGTCCCAAGTCATGTGCCTTGAGCAACCGCTATCAAGATACCACAAACCTCTACGTCGTTGGGCTTTGGAAAGTACCTACATCATTTAAAACAATTGTTGACTTTGGTACCCAAACTTTCTTGGGTCCTTGAAAGTTAGTGTTACGAACCCAAACATTATGATGTGATGCATTTAGTCTATCATAACAAAAATTAGCTAAGTGTCCTTTCCGCCCACAATGTGAACATGAGTACACTTTTCTATACATGAAAGCATGATGTGTAGTGTGAGCATGTTTTGGGGTTTTGCCATGTTGTTTAGGTTGTGTAGCATGAACATGAACATGAGCATTTTTCTTTGGGGCTTGTTTCTTAGGAAACATAGCCTCAATTTTCTTCTTGTTAAACTCACAATCTTTCAAAACAACACTTAATGAGTCTAATCTTTCCTTAAGCATAGAAACTTCATTTGAATCAATTAGTGGGGCCTTACCTTTGCAAGAGATCTTATATTTTTCAAATCATTTTTGGTAGTGGCCAAAGTGGAAACCAACTCATCCTTTTCTTTTGTAAGAGTAAAAACTTGAAGACTTAAAGATTCATTTTCCTTTTTCATTTTAATATACTTTTTCTTTAAGAAATCATAGTTTTGTGACAACTCAACAAAAGCCTCTTCTAACACATCCATAGAAAGTTCATTATCATGAGAAGGGGAAGAGCTTACCTTGCTTGTGCCTTCATTAGCCATGAAGCACATGTTGGAGGTGTCTATTTCTTTCTCGGATTCGGTCTCCGAATCCCAAGTTGCCTTCATAGCCTTCTTCATGTAAGGCTTCTTTGAAGTGGAAGGCTTTGCTTTTTCCGGACACTCCGCCACAATGTGTCCCGGTTTTTGGCAATTGAAGCATATGATCTTTCTTTCTTCTTTGCCTCCTTGCCATCTCCTTCTACCTTGGTACTTCGCCTTGTTGTACATCCTCCGGACATTCTTAATAAGGAGTGAGAGCTCCTCATCATCTTCTTCTTCATCATCTTCATCGGAGTGTGTAGCTTGACTCTTGAAGGCGATAGTCTTCTTTTTGGAGGGAGCCATATCCTCCTTTGCTTTCCTTTCCATCTCATGGGTTTTGAGGTTCCCAATGAGACCTATGAGCTCCATCTCTTCATTGTCATTGAGTTCCTTCAAGGTTGTAGCTTTAACTTCCCATGAAGGAGGAAGAGCCCGGATGATCTTCCTTACTCTTTGATCATTGTTGATATCTTCACCTAAAGAAGAGAGTCCATTAGTAATCTTGGTAAATCTTGTAACCATATCATCTATGGTTTCATTGTCTTGCATGCTAAATGTTTCATATTGAGACCGAAGAAGGTCAATCTTAGCCTTCTTTACTTGTGAGGTCCCCTCATGAGTGACTATCAAGTGTGACCAATCTCAAATGTGAATTTGCAATGTATAACCCTAGCTATGTCATCATCATTTAGGGCTTGAAGAAGTGCATAGTGAGCTTTGGCATTGGCATCGAATTCCTTAGTCTCTATTTCGGACCAAGTGGATTCGTCACCGGGGGTACACTAAAGGACTTAGTCACGGCCTTTGCAACTCGGCTACCTAGAGATTGCAAAAACACGGTCATCTTAACTTTCCATATGGGAAAGTTAAGTCCATCAAACTTAGGAGGGGTCTTAATTCCATCGGCCATTTCACTTATGAATATGAATGAAATGATTAGCAAATTAGGATCTTCTCTAAGGTGGTTAAACCAAATCCTAGAGTCCAAGCTCTGATACCAATTGAAAAACACCTAGAGGGGGGTGAATAGGTGTGAAGCTAATCTAATGATCTTTTTAAACTTTAATTAAATGAGTGATGCAACGATCTCTCAAAACACGACTAAGAGCCGAATACCCCTTGCGAGGTTCTGAACTCCTTCCTCCCAATTCCCCTAGATATGGGTTAGAGGTGCGCAATGCAACCGTGTTGTATTGAGGTGTGATCGATCAATGCCAAGTATGATGATGAGAAATGAGATGCACACAATGTACACAACAAGTATAGCAAGTAAAGTAAACAAGACAAGATTGCACAAGTAGAGGGTTAGTTCTCAAGCAAATAATTCAAGACAATATAAAACAAGAGAAATTGAAAGCAAGAATAACGCAAAGGCAATCGCAAACAAGATGATTTGTTTCGAGGTTCGAGCACACTTGCTCTAGTCCCCGCCTTCACCTCCGTGAAGGGTTTCCACTATCCACCGAGGATGCCTTTACAATTGGTCTACCGAAGACCGAGCACCGAGCTCCACCAAGTACAAAGGACCTCTACCGAAGAGGTTGCTCCATAAGGAAAAGATTACAGAACCAAGTGATCACAACAAGATCACTACACTTTTCTCAAACTCTTTTACAAACACTCTCACTTCAATTACAACTTCACTATAGAATGAGTATAGGATTTTTGGCTCTATGAAGTGTGGTGAGAAAAACTTCAGTTGTAGAGAGATATTAGCAATCAAACACAACTGAAAAACTAGCTCAAAAAGAATTGGAATGAAAGCTTTAAACTCTTTTCTTTTCTCTTTTGAAAACAATGAAAACTTGAGGATTTTTCTAAGTGATATGAAGGAGAGACTTCTCCTCTATTTATAGGGTTGAAAATAAGTTAAAAACATTTTCTTTTCACCTAATTCAACCTGCAAAAGCACCCCAACAACTCTCCAAAAATCTGTTAAAGCAGAAAAAGAAAACAGATTTTCAGAAAATCCCAAAGAGGAAAGAGCCGTTGCTAAGTTGCAGGCTTGGCGGTCGACCGGTCCGGTCGACCGCCAGCCTAGCTGGAAGTAGCCGTTGGCTCCCGGTCGACCGGTCCGGTCGACCGACCAAAAGGAGAAACACAGTTTCCTTCTTCCGGTCGACCGGTCCGTCGACCGAAAATTCCCGAGAGCAGAATGCTCTCCGTCGGTCGATCCGGTCGACCGACGGACATGCACAAACAGTGCATGTCCAGGCACATCGCCGGTCGACCGGGCCGGTCGACCGATGTTGCCTGAAACTGAAAAACTGGGCTGTTTTGAGTTAGAAAAATTTTGATAAATATTTTAAAAATACATATAGCTAAGTATTATGCAGAAAATAGTTTATACACATGTTTTAAACAAGTTTTTCAGGATATAAAGCTTTGGTACATGTATATATAAACTAAGGCATAAACTTAGAGACATAACCATTTTCAAAACATAGGAATACATGAAACAAGTGTGTGTGCAAATCCTAGAGCCAAATTTCCTATATTCAAACTTTAACATTCTAAACTTACAAACTCTAAAAGACTTCAAAGCTATTCTTCAAGGTGGGCTATCTTCACTTGATCTTTAATATTGCAACTTGAGCCCAAATTGAATTGTCTTGAGTCAAAAACTTGTATTTGTGAGAGAAGACTTCTAGTATGAATAGAAATCTGAAAACACACTTAAACAACAAATGTTATTAGTACAAATAACTAATATGTTTTGTAATCATCAAAATACACTAAACAAGGGTGATTGTAACCTTGGGCCAACATGAACGTCCTTATTTGGAAGGTCAAGATGAACCTTTTCCTTAAGTCCCTAGGAGTTAGGGTTGCTAGGGCCATAACCAAAGAATTTATAGAACCTCTCACCGATGAGAGATCATGGTCCGAGGACAGCACCAAGGACTATGAGGCCAATGCTAGGGCTCAATATGCATTAACCCCAAGCCCTTATGAGATGACCTCTCACGCATCATAAATTGTAAATCCGCATATGAAGTGTGGAATGTTTTAATTATGACTCATGAGGGATCGTCACAAGTCAAGAGATCCAAAATTGACTTGCTTCATTCTCAATATGAGAATTTTTACATGCTTGAGAATGAGAGCATTGATGACATGCTCACTCGTTTCACCAAAAACAAATGCTTATCTTCTTTAGGTGATGCGAATTATAATGACCAAAGATAAGAAAGGTCATTAGAGCTCTTCCCAAAGCTTGGGAAGTCAAGGCTACAACCCTCAAAGATCTCAACGATCGGGAGGAGATGGACTTCTCCGGCTTAATCGGAAATCTCAAGACCCATGAGATGGAGATGAAAGTTAGAGAAGAAAGCGAGGCGTCGAAGAAAAGCCCTCACTTTCAAAGCCACTCCAACCAACCATGACGAGGAGGACTTATCGGAAGACTGCGATGAGGACTTTGCCATGCTCATCCGAAAGGTGGGAAAAATGTTCTACAAGAAAGGGAGGCCAAGTAACTTCCGAAGAGGGAAACCTCAAGGAAGATTCGAAAGGAAAAGAGAGGAGCCGTGTCCTTGCTTTCATTGCAAGAAGATCGGACACCTCATTGCCGATTGCCCCGCTCTCCAAGCTACCACCTCCAAGAACGCCCAAAGAAGAAGAAGGCAATAGTGGCCACGTGGGACGATACGGAGTCGGAATCCGAAGAAGAGAACGACGCCGGACACATGTGCTTCATGGCACATGGAGATGATGCTTCTAAGGTAAATCTCGACAACTCCATAGAAGATGATGAATTGACTATGGATGAATTAGCTCAATTTTTGAAGAACTCCAACATAGATATGAGATTTCGCAATCTCATAATAAGAAATTAAAAAGAGAAAATGAGTTATTGAAAATAAATATGATATTATTGAAAAAGAGAAAAATGATTTGTCTAATGCTTTTAAGAAATAAAGATTGATTTTGAAAACTATAAACTAGCTTTTAAAGGAAAACTTCTATTTCTTCATGTAATAAAAATGATTTTGTTGAAATTCAAAACGGTTGATGTTTTAGATTCAACTCTTAAAAAATATGCATTTGACTTAATAAATTTGCATCTAGAATTCCCAAAGGAGTAACCCAAGGGAAACACACTCACCATGCACGGAAACATGCACACACTCACAAGCATACTCACATGTATGGTAGTGGTAGGATTTATGTTTGCACGCATTGTGGCCGCAAAGGTCATTTAGAAAAATTTTGTTTTGCTAAACAAAACATGAATAATACATGTTTGGGTTCGCCCCGGTACTAATCCTAAACGACCCAAAAAAGATATGGGTACCAAAAGACACACCAAATTTAGTTGAAACAGGTGGGTCTTCATCCTCCAAGACTTAGGGGGAGACGGTGCCTAGGTGGTGGATGCATCAAAGCTCAAAGATCACATCGCGCTTGCATCACTATCATGGAGGCACCTATTTTGGAGAATACCCTCGGTTTGGTAATTTCTCCATTTAAAGCTTTTATTTTTGTTTATATACATATGCATAGGATTGTTAGTTTGCCTTTGTGCTTCATTGATATGTGTTAGTGTAAACTTACATTTCCATCTTGCTTGTGTATATGTTTTGTTCTAATTCATGTTATCTTGCTTTATGTCATATTTTTGTTGTGTCCACATATCTAATTTTGATCATATATCTATATACACATTTTGTCAAAAACTAAATAAATATTTAAAATTCATATTTAAAGCAAATACATTAGAGATGGCAATTGCGCACCTCAACTCATATTTAGAGGAATCTCGAGGATGAAGTTCAGAACCCTTCACCGGGTTTCGGCTTCAACATCTCTAAACCTTTGTTTTTATATGAAAAATAAAAATTAAAATTTCTTGTGTAAATTTGAAGTTTAAAACATGCTTTAAAATTTTGTATGTTAAAAATATCTTTCTCACTATTTTTCAGACAATTTTAGATTTTTTTGGGGTCTTTGCTGCTGACATTTTTTGGGCAAGATCGGCCGACCGGAGCTGAGATCCGGCCGACCGGAGCTGAGATCCGGCCGACCGACCTTGCCTGGAAGAATGTTTTTATCCTTTTCTGTAGCCGGCCAACCGGTGCAGTCGACCGTTTAGTCTGTCAGAGCTCTCGGGTATTTTCGGCCGACCGCTGCGGTCGACCGTTTCATCTGTCAGTGGTCTCGGGTATTTTCGGTCGACCGGACCGGTCGACCGGGAGACGGGAATCAGTCATTTACCCACCCTATTTAAAGCCCTTACTCGCTCATCTCTCTCATTTCTCACCGCCGACGTCTCTTTTCCCTCTCTCTAAAAATCCTAATCACCTCATCCCACTTCAATCCATCACAAATCCTTCCCTATATTTCTCAAATCTTTCCTGGATCGTCTCTTTCAGGCCCGATCTACGTATAATCTCAGGGATTTTCAGTTGTGGGTTCTTGATCTCTCATCCCTCAAGGTAAAAATCTCATTTTTCTTTAGATCTTGCTTTCTGTCTTGTTTTCATCCTAGTTTTGTCAAGATCTATCCTTCATCTAGACTAGATCAAGCCCTAATCTTGCTATTTTTCTGTTTTAGACCTAGATCTATCATTTTAACCTAAAAAAATTATGCCTAAAAGATGTAGAGCCGAGAAGGGAAAATCAGTAGCCCCTTCTTCTTCCTCTACTAGGACTAAACCTCCATTTGTTTCCGATCTAGCAGAAAATTGGTTTATCCTCCTTTCGAGTAGAACTATTATTTCTGGGAGATGTGTTGTCCTTCAAGATTTTGAGCACCTCAATATCCCACAAATATTGAGGAATTCATTGGATCAGTTCATGGCTATTAGAGAACCGTGTACACCTCTCTCATACCCTACTTTTACACTAATCTTGCTTATGAGGGAAACCGGGTTAGGTCTAGGGTTCTTGGAAGAGACATAGATATCTCTCTCCAAGAATTTGCTGATCTGTTGCATCTCTCCTGTGGAGGAGTTGATGTCTACTCCTATGACCTACATGATTTTGTATATCCGGCCGGTGAGTCTGCGCTCACCGCGTCAACTTTACTCCACGGGGATGACAACCCCGGCTTAGTGAGGAATGAGGAGGTGAATAAATTCACACTCACCGTTCAAGTACTTACTAAATTTGTATTCTATAACATTCTGCCCAAATCTGGTGAATACAGTCATGCCAGGGGTCATGTTCCTTTGATTGTCTATTCCCTTCTGAAATGCATTAAGATAAACATTCCCCGATTCATAATTTCTCACATGACCTCCGATCATGCCCTTGTCCCTACAAGTCACTTGCCTTATGGGATGCTTATCTCCTATCTTCTCAAACAACTTGATTTTGACCTATCCTCTGTGAGACCCACAGAACCCTCCGTAAACCTGAACAGCACTCTCTTGAAGAGGATGCAAGTTCGGGAGCGTCATGATGCACCCTAACAGCCTGCAGTTCCTCCTTCTTCTTCTGTTCCAGGGTCTTCATCTATTCCAGGGTCTTCTTCTGCTCCAGGGTCATCTATTCCATCAGACCTTCAGGCCTTCATTTCTTCTGAGCTTCGTACTCAGTTTCAGGAGCATCAGTCTTGGGTGACCGCTGAGATCCAGCAGCGTCTGACCCAGATTTCTGCGGCCGATGCGGCACATCGCGCGGAGATGGACTCTCGTTATCAGGGACTTCGCAATGATATGTCCTATTTTGGTGATTCCATGCGATACAT
This sequence comes from Agave tequilana, assembly GCA_038442645.1. NCBI lineage: Eukaryota > Viridiplantae > Streptophyta > Magnoliopsida > Asparagales > Asparagaceae > Agave > Agave tequilana. The sequence goes on from JAVJIF010024533.1 coordinate 58,971, forward strand.
GAATTCGCAATTTAGTGCACTCTTTGTGAAGTACAACATGCTTGGTCCAGACCCCACGCCATTTGCCCGACCGCTTCCTTCCTCCGGCCATCCATTTCCAATTAGGGCCCTTCTGCTTCTTCAGCACCACAGCCAGGTGTTGCAGCTATTGATCTAGAGGAGGAGGCTTCTGATGATGATGAGGATGATGGTGATGATGAGGATGTTGAGATGGCTGCAGGTGATGCTGAGGACGACGATGAGGAGGACGATGATGAGGACGACGACGATGAGGAGTGACTTCCCCTTTTGATGATGTAACGCCCCGATCCCGTAGGTACGGGGACGTTATGGCGACGTACATACGCGGGGTGAAAACACCCTCACGAGTACGTTAAGCCTCAATACAGGATATAACTTTCATATACACATGAGTTCCAGCATGAAATAAGTACAAGAATACCTGCAGAAGAGGTTAGCGATCATAACAGATATGAAAAAGAGGGACAAATAAGATAACAGAAATAAAGCACTAAAATACCTATGAATAGCCCCGATGAGGAATCTCTCATGTGACTCCAAAACACTATCTGATAATACGGTAGCTCGGATCTCCAACCTGGGCATGCAAACCCAGGGTCGTCAGAAAGCGACCTAGTGAGTGGTAAAATGAAGGAGGCAGTAATAGATACAATAGTAATACAAGCACGATAATAAGATCTACTACAAGATGTGATAATACTGAGATCATACGAATCGGTAGAAATATATAAACATGTTATCTTTTAATACCATCACTACCTAGCCGGTTATCATCGGGTCATGTCTATAGTCATGTCCAGTTTATATCATAAATAATGTTGTCTAGTGGTGACGTAATGAACATACTAGTGGTGACGTGATGAAGTAAACATGCAGATGTGCGTATGCAAGATACCCATAATACGATGTTATGCAGATATGGTAAAGATGTCTGCAAGTAATAGAATATATGCAATGAAGGATATACATGTACACGAGCCGGATGCCACCACAGAAAGAGTAACATGTACCAGGTAAAAGGAACAAGTATACAGGTAACATGATATCGATAAAGTATCATGAACAGTAACAATATAGCATACATGTATCAGGTAAGGCATGTCATTTATACAATAGTAGCAATCAGTACCACCTGGTATTTTAATCAATCTCTTCCAGTGTCCCATACCACTGGCAGTTCATACTGGAGCCCGCACTCCAGTAGAACCCATCCGGACATGGCCTACGGGTACCATTATCCAAACGAGAGAATGACCAAATAACAAGTGTTCCCGACATTACTATTGTGTATACTGTTTTATTATGTTAATTGAAAACCCATGGTCGAGGAGTTCTTATCGGGTGGATGTATCCCGTGCATACCCGGGATCACGGCCTTAAACAAGCCCCTGGCTGCTAAGACCAGGGCCCTCCGCTAAGAAGGGAGCATGAATCAAGTAACAAGAGCTCAGGGAGCAATTGGTAGATAGCACTACCGTCCCTGCAGTGAGAAAACAATATGGATCCAGTACATCACCCGATAAGATCTAATCAACCGTCAAGTCTCCCCCATACCCAAGTTAGCTTTATGATCTGTTATATCAAGTATACAATGTAACAAGATTAACTACTGTACATGATACGGGTAACATGAAAACTGGACCTGAGCTCTCTTGATAGCGTAGAACATATCACGGGAAACGGAATAATATAACATGAACAATATAACGGGAAACGGGAACAATAGATGTGGAAGTCCACATATAGCATATCAACAGCTCTCAGTCCAGTAACGGGAATATTCATATCAGCAACAGGAAACAATATCCAGTAACGGGCATAACAATATCAGTCACGGGAACAAACATATAACAGGAATATAACATGGAACAATAATCATGTAATATGCCTTGGATCCATATGACAAGACTAGTGAAAACATGCATGTGTGACCGTGATATGTAACATGCCGTGTATGATGATATGTATGATGATAATCATATTATGCAATGCGGTAGTCCGTACCTGGTATATCCGTGTATTAGTGGAACATATATGTGTCGCAATACTCTGTATAATATCTCTGTGTAGTACATGTCATACCATTTGTCAGTGTATAATGTACTACCGTGTCCAGTGAATTACAGTGTTCGTGTTATGCTGATACCAGTACATGAACTAACGGTCTCTAGCATTCATGTCTAGTGACAGTGTAGTGTCATCGAGTTCCGTGAATCAATTTCTATCTAGTGACAGTGTAGTGTCATCGGGTACCGTGGGTCAGTATACATGTGACGATCATTATCTAACTGGGACAATACATGAAATAATATTATCCAAGACTATGGTGAAATAGTGGCCCGGCTGTCAGCGGAACATGAACATGACATAATAGGCATCCAGACAATCAACGTCTTTTAGTTATCAGGCATATTCTCAGTACAGTATTTATGACTGTGTTTTAATATTGTTTACAATTTACCGGTAATCATGTATATGTAAAGAACACAACCAGGCTCAATCAATATGATCAAAAGATAATTTATAAAATAAAAACACTCACAAACTGGCCACGGGGAGGTAGCTCTCTTCCCACGATCGCAACGGATCCAGAATCGCCCGAATCGGAGTCCGGATGCTCCTGATATCGCCCGAACGCTAAAAATCAAAAATTGGGGTTAAATATGTAATAATAATATTAAATGCAAATAATAAAAGTAGCAGGGGGGTTTCTGAAAAGTTACCTTTATTGGGTTTCGGATGCGGGTTTGGCTCTTTACGGGTCGGGTCCAGATCCACAACCCAAACACATAACTTAATTTAAATGGGTAACGGGTTAACGGTTTGAGGATATTGGGTTTCCCAATTATTGGGTATTGGGTTTGGGTTCTACCCAAACCCAACCCAAATAAAGGAGAGCAGCAGCAGCTCTTGCTGCTGCTGCAAGAGGAAGCCGGCCAGCAAGGCTGGCCGGCGGCTGCGGTGGCGGTGGCCCGCCTCGGCGATCCCGGCCGCCGGCGGCGCAGCCATAAGCCCGGCCGGGGGAGAAGAGAGTGAGGAAGGGAGAGATTGAGAGAGAGAGGGAGGGAAGCTTTGCAGAACAAGGAGGAGGAGAAGAAAAAGGGGAGGAAGGGGGCGGCGCCTGCGGTGGCGCCGGCCACGGCGTTGCGCCGGGCCGAGCGCGGCAGTCCCGGGTGGAGACGCCCATGGCGCCAGCAGCGCCGTGGCCAGGAGAGTGCGACGGTGGCGCGCCGGCCACCAGCCGCGGGCGGTGGGTCAGGCCGCCGGCCGACCTAGAGAGAGAGCAAGAGAGAGAAAGAGGAGAGAGAGGGTTGAGAGAGAGAGAAAATGAGAGGGAGTTTGGGAGGAGAGAGAGGGGGATTTAAAAGAGGGAGAGAGGCGCGGTGCTACAGTAAGGCAGTGGAGGAACTCTCCAGCGAAATGGAGAAGAAGAAAGAAAAGAAAGAAAAATAAAAAGATTAAAATATTAATTTATTATTATTATTATATTGGTCCAAAATTCGACCAGCTCCGAACGGTGTCCAAAAATTACAGAAAATAGAGAATATTATCGTGAGACGTAATATGAAGACAATTTAAAGAAATTCGATTCGGTTTGCAAATAAAAATCCCAGAATGTCTCGCCGATACGGGCGACACCGATTTTGCCGGATTTTTGATAAATCAGAAAAATCCCCAAAAGACCCAAACGTATCTCATATGATTCTAATACATCCAGTGAAAGCGGATTCTCAAAATCCAACCCCGTTTGTGAAATAAAAATCGTAAAGCCGGTTATCGGCATCGGTCGACACCGACTACGAAGATTTTCCAAAATAATCCAGAAAAAATTCAGAAAATCTGAAAAATATAAAATAGTAGAAAATAATTTTTGAAACTGAAATTGGCTCAATCGGACTACTACGGAGGTCAAATCAATTTTGTACGTCGTATCGCGTACCGATACGGTAATACGTACACCGGGGATCAGGGGGTTACAGATGATGTCAAAAAGGGGGAGAGATATTCTTGAGAGACTTCCTTGGGCTTGTATTTTGTATCCTGTATTTTGTATTTTGTTATTTTGGACATGTATTGTGTTTTCTATATGTTTTATGTCTTGTATGAACATGTGTTTATTTATGGCATGAGTTATCTTTTCTGGCATAGACATGTGTATGGTTGTTTATTATTTGTGCCATTTACCTATGCCTGAGTATCTTTTTATTATATGCATGAGTTGAGGGGAGCTTCACTTGAAGTCTCCACCCAAAATATTTGTAATAAACTATGTATGTTTTGTCATCATCAAAAAGGGGGAGATTGTTGCCCAAAGGCCATTAGCCCGATTTTTGATGATGACAAACCATATATAGTTATGAGTTTAACAATCTTATTTAAGAGAATTTCAGGTTTAAAACAAGTTGATTTGACGGATCCACAATCAAGACTCACAATTTGGATGCCGCTAAAGATTTGCATTCCCAAGCCTAGCACGGTAGAAAAGCTTCGGGATCAAAACTTTGAAGAAAAGAATTCAAGATTTGTAATTTATTTTTATTTTTAGATATTTTGTCAAAACCTAGATGATAGAGGTAGAATATTTGAGATTGTCACTCACACACAATTAGTATTGTTTCATGGCTTCAAAAGAATTTTTATATCAGAATTTCTAACTTAGTTTTTAGAAATACCATGTTTGGAAAAACCGTTTTTAGAAAAACAGTTTATCAAAAAAAAAAAAGGATTTTCATGAAAAATGATCTAACATGTTTGAGTGTTAATCTATGATCATATTCTTAGTTTTATTAGGTCTAGAACCTTATTTACAAATCCTTAAACCAAAAATGTTTGAATCAAAATTTTCCTTTTCTTTCTTTCCAGACTCTGTTTAAACAGATCTGACAGAGTCCGATCGACGACCCAGTCGACCGACGTGCACGGCTGTGCATGTGTGCACGTCGGCCGACCGCTCGGTCGACGGGCACTTGTCAGTGCTCTGTTTATTTCGGTCGACCGAGTCGGCCGACCGTTTTCCCCCAACGGTCAGAAATATGACCGTTGGCGGTCGACCGACCCGGTCGACCGGTAGCTGTCAGAAAGTCTGACAGACTCCAACAGCTCTATTTTCTGACAGATTTTGTTGGGATCTCACCCCAACGAATTTCTCTAGCTGTGTAGTTGGTTTTTCATCCACTATAAATAGTGGGTCATTTCAACATGATAAGACAACAATTTTTACAAGATTTACAAGTTTTCAAAAGCCTTTCATTTTAGAAAAGATTTTTCATCAAAGCCAAAATTCCCAAACACCTACTTGAAGCAAATCCCTCTACTTCACTCTAGTCATTTGCACTTCACAATCCCAAGTACTATCTCTACATATTGGTTATAGGATTGTGCTAAGTGAGCTTTTTGTGATCAAGTGTGATAAATTTTCTTCTTGAGCGAAGTTGTAGAGGCATCGCCTCAAGTGAGCTAGTGTGCTCCAAGTGGTGTTTGCGGCATCACGAGAGATAGGACAAGTGTGTCCTTGTATTGGAGATCCAGTGGGATCAACAATAGTGGAAATCCTTCAAGTGTGAAGGCGGGGACGTAGAGCGTGGCTCGAACCTCGGAAACATATCATCGTGTTGCGTTTGCTCAAATTTCTCTAAACTCAATCTTTATTACTTGCTTTACTTATTGCTTTATATCTTGCAAGCATTTTAATTTGAGCTTATTGTTTTAAGTAGATTTAAATTCCGCATTATTGCCATATTTCATATAGCCATCACCTATTCACCCCCCTCTAGGTGATTTCAAATAGGTGGCAGAGCCTCCTTTCATTATAGCGGCGGTGTTATACGAGTATTATAAATAGCATAACTTGTCATTTTTTACCTTGAGATAGTAGAGGTAGAGGCTGAGACTTGTGATAGGACTTTTCCTTGAGTAATGGACGGTAGAGGCTCGTGATAAGACTTTTATCTTAAGATAATGGAGGTAGAGGCTTGTGGTAGAACTTTTTTCCTGAGCTGACGGAGGTAGAGGCTGGGGACAGAACTAAAGCGATCGTCTGATAACGTATGAAAACCCAAGAAATATAACACCAAAATAGAGAATTCTAGAGGCAGAGTAGAAGTAGGAATTCTTATTGATTTCTGAGGCGTACATTGAAATGAATCAGGAAGTGACTATTTATAGGAAAACTTTGGGGTATTATGCAGTCACTATGCATGCTTACGTCATCTTGCATTATCGCATAGTAAAACTATTAATATTGTATAGTAAAGGTAGGC